>JWHW01047866.1:42375-55625 GCA_000931545.1 Papilio glaucus | reverse complement strand
AAAGCAAATGTCAAAAGCTCTTTATTCAATACATAACATGTACATAACAACCACAAACTAACCATAACGTTACCATGGCAACCGATATTGGAAATTACAGTGCTATTTTCCTATCCATGGAACAGTTTTATTTTTCGAATTAAATTGATTAACAAAAGTTATTTTTAACTCCTAATGCTTGACTAGGAGATGGTTTATGACATCACTCGAATAGCGGTTTCAAACCTACGACCTCTTATTTCGCAGGCCGATAACCATTTGGCTATTGGACTTAGCTAGGCTTATTTAATACCGCTAATCTGGTTTCATTCCAAGCTGAAACATTAGGCCTTCAGAAATCAAATAAGTTTATCTTTGTTTCTGTACTTTTATTATTTTTAGGTAAGATATGATCCCTTTCTCGGAGAGGAGGCCTATACCCCTGCAGTGGGGAACATTCTAGAAAAGGCTGATTTATTATTATTATAAGATATGACGGATCCAGTTAAACATAACAAGGCTCAATAAAGGAATTATTGCTAGCTCTTCAAAATAAACCAGTTTTATCGGAGATCCATCAAACCGGTACTGACTCGGTTTGGCAGTGACGTATCGCTTCACTCGTTTGTTTTACTTAATTGCTTTTATGAAAGTAGGAAAAAGGTATTACCCAATGGTATTATAATACAAAAGTAGCAGATATCAGCGGTCGTAAAGTGAAGACTCGGAAGCGTCCTATTTAGGACGCTTTTTCTATAGCTTACGTCATGTGTTTACATTGACGCTTAAGTGACAAACTCTAGCTATCATCTTTTTTCTTATTAATTTAATTAAGCTATCCTTTTTACTCCATTTGACTTGTGTGAATGTTGCTATCTCTGTCTTTGGAACACTTTTGACAAGTGATTTTGTATGAGTAACATATCTTTTGTATACAATATCATTCGTTGTTAGTTTTAATGCGAGATTCTGCAAATTATCCCTACTGTCTGTCTTTTACGCTTTCACGCCTAAAGTACCAAACCGATTTAAACGAAATTTGTTTTAGAGATTTAAGAGCCTGAGAAAGGGTATAGGCTACAAAAAGGGGCTGTAAGAGGTCGAAATAAGGGATGAAAGTTTCGTCGTCGTTAAGCTAGAAGATGGGAAATGATTTTTTAGGCTTTGATTAGATATAAATCATTATTACATTTAAAGTTTTTTTCAACATCAAAAATTCACCCTTCAGGGTAAAATAAAAATAGGAGATGAAAGATATGTATGGAAATATGTAAGATTTATGTGAATGTTTTATAAACTTGCGACAAGACAAAATATTAGAGAAATACAGAGAAGAATTAAGGTAGGTAGTGACAGTAATATGTGAAACTGAAATGAATTCAAGTAAGAAACTTGCCAAGCGCCGCACCTTATATAATGAGCGCTGCGCCGCCGGGGTAGCTTATTTTTATAATTAGCCTAAAAATTAATAATGCAGCCCAATAACACTATTAAGGCGGGTGAAGTCGCGGGCACAGCTAATATGAAATAAATTTAAAAGAGGAGGAACTTAGAAAGGGAAACAATCACCAACTAAACCGTACAATTTACACCCAGTTAATTACGTATATGTACAGAAGATTTATGTATAGGAAAATTTGTCCGTAAAACGTATCCGTTAATACGTAGATCACTTGCACATAAAACGTCTATTCATTCGTATGCTGAAGACACCCGCATTCTAACAAACACTGACGGAGACAAATTGTTCGAAATCTTTGAACCATTAAAAGTTATGTCACTTCGCATAAGTTCTGTTGTCGGCTTAGAAAATGTTTCTTTCTTACGTGAATTTTGTTATGCCTCTATTATATTAATGTCAAGACACTATATTTTTCATGTAGTATCTATTTAAACTAATAATTCGTGTGCCGGTCGACAGGAAATTAAGTTAGTCGTCGCATAAGAGCCTTAAGTTTAATTTACTGTTAATGATTTTGCGGTTAGTGTTGCAGTAATTTTATTACATCTCGTCATTTACTCTTAAGATATGTTTCAAGCTCCTTTGTCCTACGTAAAAATGACATTGGAACAACCTGTATCAGAAATACAGGATGGACAAAAATTTATCCAACATTTGAGTTGATTAAAAAAACATATATATTTTTTTAATTTATTTAATTTAAATTTACATATAATAAAAATGTTACTGATCACTGTCTGTACATGGAAGATATTTGAAAAATACTATTATTGAGGGCCTTGATAAACGCAACAAAACCCAAAACAATGATTATTAGAATTTTTGTCTGTTTGTCTATGCGTTTGTTACCGCTTATCTCAGAAACGACTTAACCGATTTGGGTGCGGTTTTCACTAATGTATTGTGGTAAGCTTCACTTAACATTTAGTGCTTATTTTATCTCAATCGGTTTATAAATAAAAAAGTTATATCAATTTAACTGTGGTACGGCCATATTGTGTCAACCCCACATACGCGGGAAAAGGGCAGGAGATGGTGATGAGGTTAAGGTAATATCATTTCGTTTAAGTAAAATTGCCGGGCGGGTGAAACCGCTGGGCACAGCTAGTTTAATCATATAAGTGTGGCGGTTTGGTCAACAAGAAGGACGCGCCTTCTTTAAAGGCAACGCGTCCGCATTTACTCTGTCGTTGCGATCGTTCATGTGCGTCCCTGATCACACATTTTAGGCGACAGCCCGTTTGCCATTTATGATATAAAAAAATCAAGTGTTAAGTGTGCAACTGTGCGATGTACATCGCCTTCAGGGTTCGCTTTCCTTTAGTTTATATTCTGTACAAATGTTTTAAACTTTAATTTTTTTTTAAATATATCTGAACATTAAAACTTTGTTCTCTAGCGTGGTTCACCTGACAAACTTTTTTTTTTTCCGGACGGTGTATGAATTTTGAAACATCCTATATTTCCATAGTCTATCCTCCATTAAGTTGGTCTCCGACATTTTCTACACACGTAACAAAATATCACTTCGTGACACGTTGATGACAAAGTTGATATAAACTACATCTAATCGACAGTTTAATGCTACATAGATTTTTTTTAGCATTTGAACTTTTTGTGCTATTAAATAAAAAAAAATATATAATATTGAATGTTAAATAGGTTAATGTAAGGAGAGACGAAAAAAGAAAAATAAATATGTATATTAGAAAAGACAGGTTCACAATAGTTTTCATAATAAAATTGAAACGGAACAATTCCATTTTATATAAAACAAAGCAGTTGATGAAATGAACCACGCCTCCTGCAGCTACAAATGAGTTCTACTCCTGAAAGAAGCAACGCAGCCTGAATTGTTAATGTAATCTCACTAGCTTCAGAAGGCAGCTGAAATAAAGGAATGAAGATAGAAAATGTAAATATCAGGGAATTCTACAATACGCCGTGCATAAACTTGTTTTAAATGAAGAAATTAAAATTATGGCACCATATTTATAATAACTGACAAAAGATTTTCAATTAAAGTAAAGGCGTATAGGCGATAGGTTCCACTTTGTAGGCTTGTGTCTTAGCGAGTGATTGAACTTACTTCAATATTCTGTAGTGGAATTGCGTTTCGATGAAACTATTATATAGTATTGCTTATAGTTCTAAGAGAAAGCTATTAAAAGTTGACCCAGATCCTGTCCACAGGAAATCAAGTTACTCTCATGTGAACGCTCACATCAAGGGTCGCTTGTAATTAAATTAACCTTTATAAACGTGAATGAATGAAATGAACTTAACGTAGATTCTAATCCAATTGGGGCTGGCAGAAAATATTCGCTGATGTCGCTTAATCCAAATGTAAAATAGGTAACTCGTAATAATTAGTAAACTTATTGGAATAATCATATTTTATTCAAAATAATTGTTTTGAATTAACCAAAAACATTTCATTAAGACATATTTAAAACCAATTACCCTCGTTGAATGTTACTATTGATATTTCTGTTTATTTAACGAGATCAAACCGCCTTTTAATACGAATTAGTATATTTTTGAATATTACATTATTTTTATGTATTAACTTTGTTTATGGAAGAAGGCGGTAAACGAATAACCGGGTCACCCCACCCGATGTGTGTGTGACCGCCACTACATCAACAGCAACAAACAAATGCATCGCAGATGCGTTGGCTTTAACGGACAGGAAGGGTAGACAGATAAAAGATATTTAGAGAGATTTCCTTATCCCCTTCCCGTCCAATCGTCTTCCTCTTCCAAAGGGAGGAGAAAATTAGACCCACAGCAAGTCACTCATCAGACGAAACACAGAAGCATACTTCTACTTCACGCCTATTTTGTAAGGTCGTGGTATTTCACCGGTCCAGCCGGCCCATTCGAGCAACGGATGTTGTAACTTTTCTGTTGAATTTCATACTGACAAAGCAATCCTAACTCAGTCAGATCAACGATGTTTTCATTGATAAGAAACAACAAAATGAAAAAGGAAGAAAAATGTATACAGGATCTGTAACGTACCAAGTTCTTGAATCTTCAGTTTTCAAATAGGCACCAGAAGACGAATCGAATGAGAACGTTACAATTTACGTAAATATAAACATTTCGGGCGTCGAGGCCGATAATTTTCTAAATAAATGTCGTACTCACCATCTAATGAGTTCTATTCGAGTAACGAGAAACGCCGCTCGCATCGCTAATGCTTGCAACGAGATCTCAGGGACCGTAGAGCGAGCCCGCGAACCAAATGATTACACCAAGCTGTTGCCATTCATCTAATTATTAAAGCTTTACCCTGACATAGTCTTAAAAGGGCAATTTAAGCTAACGACTTACAACCTTATCGATTTAGATAGAAGTAAAATAGCTGCCTACATTTTATCCAACTTCTGATGTACCAGATGTAAACGGGGTCGTGTCAAATGAACCGATAACTAACCAACCTGGATTCTTTTAAAACACTTTAAAACTAAGAAAAATGTATTGATAATGGCATCCAGTCCTGTCAAATTAGAGCTTCAACTTAGGATTTAGAGATTAGAAGCTAAAAATGCGTATATACTTTTATTTTGGCGTTTTACATCAAAAGTCATAAACAATAAAGTGTCGTGTCTTAAGATATTCAAGGTCGAAGAACACAAAACTCGTTTTCTTGCCCGCAACAACATCTGTTGCACGAATGGCCCGGCTCAACCGGTAAAATACCACAGCACAGAAGACAGGCGTGAATTAGGAGTACACTTCTGCATATTGTTTGATTAATGAGTTGCCGGACGCCCAATTTCAGTCCTCGTCCCTTTCCCATCCTTTCTTCATAAGGACAGAATGGGAAAGGGAATGGACGAGGACGGGATGGATATGAAAAGGAATTATAGTTTTTTCTATCACCATCACCTCCTATCCACGAAAGGTAGGCAACGCACTTTGCATTAGGTGACCCGCTTGCTAGTTTAGCACCTTCTACCATAAAAAGAAGTCTTTAAGTTAAACACAGAAGTAAGTTCTACATATTCCGGTCGAGCTGTAGCCAAGCATTTTTCGCCGTAGCTACGGCGATTATCCAATTCCGTCAATGCTGTTTGTTTAGTTTAGAAGAGACGTGTAGTCATTTATTACCTTTACGTGCTGACGATTATTTCATACATATTCATGTTTACATGCTCTTCCGTTTCGGGAGATTTTAACATTTTTCTTCGTTAGTATGTAACTGTTTTGCATATAACATTCAATTATGAAGGTGGAGTATTAATACAAACCGCAGCGTTGCTAACGGTCCGTAGCGCTGTTGTCGTAAAAGATAATCGACGCCGGCGGGCAACATATGTATCTAATATCCAATTTAGCCAATCTTCGCCACTTTAGAAGATTAAAAAATATATTTTAGGAACATCTTTTTAAGCCTTTAAAGCGGTTCGAATGAAACTAATACCGACAGCTGTGTGAGACATCTCCGACGTGGCAGTTGAGGTACCGGATAAAGTTTATTTCAATTCAATCTAATACTTTTTCCTTTTAATTACATTTATAACTTTTAACAATTATTTATGAAGTTCGTGTGACGGCAGCCTAGACCTACAAGTCAAAAAATGTTGAAGTTTGTGTGAATAAGTTAACGTACGCCATTTGTTAGAAACTTAAGGAACTAATAAATAATTATAACCTTTAATTTATAATAAAAATATTAAGGTTTAGGTAAGTTGGACAAAATTACACACAGTAATACAAAATTTTATTAAGATCGGCCGGGATTTACATATATCCTGCTAGATAACCCAGCGAGCCTCGTACCACCTTAATACATTGATTTGATTAGAACTCTTCCGTAGCGATTATCAACCCTATTCATCCTTCCGACTTTTATTACTTGAGATCGATAATATAGGCTGCATCGTGCCAGGCTTTAGTTTCGTTTGTGAATAAATGATTCAAATGAATCTTATAATTTCTTACTTGACAAATAAATGTCGTTAACATGAAATGTAAAGATTTCTTGCAAACTCAGTTTTTCATTTCTTTTAGACCGATAAATAAACAAAGATCAGAGCCGCGAACATGTGACTCAGAATTTTCTCTCTCACGATAGTCATCGTCCCTTTGACTTTCTCCATAAGCTGAATCTTAATCAGTCTCCTTTCGCTGCATAGTCGAGGTTGGTCGATGTTACAACTAATTAAACAAAAATACGTACTTATAAAGAGGATTCGCCTTGATCCTGCTTCTGCTATTTAACAGAATACATCATTCAACGCACTTGCCCACTCACCTGGTGCTTTTTGAAGAAATTCGTCAGAGATTACCATTTTTCTTTAACAACTTTGGCAGTGAAATCATGTGTATCAATTGAAGTGATATCGAGCCACTAAAGGTTACAGACGAATGTAAGAAGAAGTCTTGGCGACTATATTGTTTAACATACGACACCGCATTTAACACGCACTCACTTTGTCAATCTTCCACGTTGTTTCCATCGCTAACAATAATCATCATCTCCCTGTCCTTTTCCCACTCATCTCGGCACAGTATGATTGTAGTCCATACTGTATAGGTTGTGGCTACAGTTTTTACGGCCGACCGCCTGCCTGACGCCAACCCTCCTCGGTAATAATCGGTTGTACTAAGTCTTGTTTTATCAGTGTGATCAAAATAAATTCCATTGCCGAGATAATCGAATGTTCCGATATATGTTATTGGTTGGCGCATCCCTTCTCGTCAGCTTCGTTATTAGCTGATCGGCATTCATCTCTTCTGTGGTAATAATCCCACGCTTAGTCCTTTGAAACCAGCGCCCTCTTCCGTCTACATGGAATTCCGGCAGTATATCTTCTGTGTGATACGTACTTACCCTTCAGAAGGCCGGATGCGGTAGACCTTCAACATAACATTTTCATCACCTTTCAAACTAACTCCTCGTTTGTAGCATCTTCCAGCCTTTGTCAATAAATGAGCGATTTGGTAATGCACGCACCTCCAGCTCGCTGGTGACAAATTCGCTGTCGACAGTAATAGCACCACAAAAATAAATGTATTGTCCAGAGGGTTTGCATTTAATGCAAACGTACAATGATATACATAATCGTTTTCGCCAGATTAAAACGATTTTTTGAAGTTTGCGAAATGTAGTTTGTAAAAAAAATCGCTTAAACTAAATTTATAAGTGAAAAATTAATTACACTTTCAAGCAACTGTGTAAAATGAGTTATTGTGCAACCGCGCGCAGCTGTCGGTTGAAAGTTTGACCACGATCGCCCCCTATTCATAGCCCGAAGTGGAATTTTCCTTAATTTTATTTTGTCCTAAACAATCCCAGCATCGAAGCGAATAACTTAAATGACCCGATGAAGTTCCTAGACACTCCCGAATAAAATTAGGTTAATAAAATACAAATGAAAACAACGTATTTAATTTATCGAACAGGAATAATAAATGTTAACATTCAATTCAAAGCTTTATGGTAAAATGCATTCGTTTTATTTTCTGGTGGGTAAAAAAAACAAAATAATGGATCTCCCTGCCATGCGCGAAAATGGCAACTTCACTTTTCCCCCTGCATAATACAATCCAAGGTAATTCACCGCTAAAGTGCAATTTGCGTTTACTATGTGCACATTTCTTCTATTGTTCTGTGATTTGTCGGCTTTATAATCAATCGGGGGGAATGCCGTTGGTCGGTCATCGGTGCGACTTGAACGTGAAGTAGCTGACCTTGCTTCGATGACCCATGTCAGTACGACGATCGATGTAAAATTATACGGAACTGTTTTCACGTCATTCAAATGTGTCGAACTCCCTGTATAATCTTTAAAATATTTATATTTATCTTTTAACGAAAAACAATTTCGAATATCAAACAAATAATATGAAAATGTCAAAAGACTGTACGAATTTTTTTATATATATAGATTCCTAACTAATATTATTAATGGGAAAGTTAGTTTGTTTGTTACGTTTTAACTCGTGAACCACTCATCCGATCATCGTCGAATTTTGCACACACATTGTCAGGGGTACGGAAAATGACACGAGAAACACACGAAGAAAATACACTTAACGTACTTACGTTAAGTGTATTTTCTATCCCGAAAATAAAATTGTTCGCAAGAGATAGAAAAATACAAAATAAACCTTCATTTACAATATCCGTTGCCATGTTGCTGACGCATGTTGAGCATATTATTCACGCAAACCTATAAGATTTTCCCCTAAGAAGTTTTCATTTCAACTTCCAAGTATAACGTTAATGAATTTGATTAATTCCGAATTATCTATTGTGTGTAGAAAAAGATAATTTATCATAAAGTTTACCTTTTAAAATTTTTATAACTTAATAAACTCAGCAATAACTTTTCAATTAAAACTCATGACGCAGTTGAATAGAGCTCCGAGACCGACAATAACAATAAAGAATGTGGGGGAAAAAACGCGGAGTCGTTTTCACAGTCATTCTCTTTTTGTTCACATTTTCATTAACGACCACTAAGTCTGCCGCGTTAATGAACTAACTTAATTACATTGTTCATAGTAGATATAAGTAACGGACAACGGCCGGAATTTCGATTCTTGACGAGCCAAGAGTTTTTACTGTTGCAAGAATAGGGGGGCTCAAATTCAGTCGTCTTCCCCTTCCCATCCTATCCTAATACGTATGTCATGGAAAAGGGAGGAGGTTTTGGACGGTGGTTCATTTTTCCTGTCCGTTCCCTCCATATATTTATTCGTCTATTGTTGGTCATCTTTCCTGTGTGTTTTCACCCCTCCTCATAACCACATTATCACTACACTCAGGCTGGTATTTCGTACTGTCGTGGTTAATACCACGACAGTACGAAATACCAGCCTGTTCGGGTGTGTCGTCTCAAGAACTTTGTCTTTGGTCAGTAGGCCTGATACAAAGTTTAAAGTAAGTTTGAAACACCAGAATAACAATTAAACAGCCAATTTTCTTATGTATTTATTTCTATCAAAAAAAAAATTAAGACAGGTTCGAATCGCAATTTTATAAATATATCAAGTACATATACAACAAGACCGTGTCAAGCACCAACCTGCCCGACCCAAAAACAAACATTAGTATTTTTTTCAATTTCCTTTGCTGGGATTTGAACCCGAGACACGCGACATAATCCGATCCGCGACATAATTCAATCCATTGAACTGTTCGATTTTCAGGAAACTGCTTACATCGCATAACTCCTTATACCTTATGGGATGATTTGTCTCCTGTGGTAGTTTTATGCCGATCACACTTAGAGGTCGCTTTTGTCTTCTTTCTTTAAAAGCCGACAACGCATCTGCAGTTCGTCTGGTGTTGTAAAGATGAGCGGCAGCATTTTCTCTGTTAACTTATAAAAAATAAAGGTTTGGGACAACGTATTTTAAATATAAATTTTACATTTCAGTCTATTCCTGCCAAAAGATAGGCAGTAGGACGAGGGTGCAGTAGTGGGCACAGCTGCGGCGAATGTTGCCAGAGTTATGATCCGCAATACTCCACGCTCGTGCGCCGCTCGCCCGTCGTGCGACCATATTGAGATTGCGTTAGAAGCTGGGGCTTTAGTAAATAAGCCAGAATTATGTGAGGCTATAACGTAACTTAAATCACAACTTAATATTCCAATAATCTACTATATGCTCATGACAAAGACGTTTTTGATCTATTTGTTATTGTGGTCAAATGGTATCAAGTCGTCAATTTTTTATATTAAGCCTTTGGACTGTCCGTTTCAAGATAAATGTTTTTAATAACAGTGGTAGATATCTGGAACAACGGGAGCCGTTGCATACATGGGGTAGGCTTCCCTGGAAATTATCACGACGTGTCAGAAGACAGGCAGGAAGTAGACATTTTAAGTTTCTGTGTTTCGCTGGATGAGTGAGGTGCCGGAGGCCCAATTCCCTTGTCTTTCTCATCCAATAATCCTCTCCTTTTCCTTATGGATTCCCCTTATGTCTAATAATTTTCAGTTTCGACCGCTACACAATTCGTAGAGTCAAATGTCGTAGTGACTTACAACAGAATATTAGACACGTCCATATAAACCTGACCTCTTGAATCTCCAACTTATTTAGTTCAATCTAATTTTGTTTTATGATTCAACAGCGTTGGCCCCAGATTTAGCTCGGCAACTCACTTGTGATTTATCAATGTAAATATTATCTAGGTCTTGATCAAATAACAGACGAGGGTATGAATTTATTTTGCCGTATCTTATACTAATATCCAAGAGTTTACTGCAAAACAAACAAAGAAGTCACTTAATACGTTAGACAAATATCGTACAGTATCTTAGTTACTTACCTTAGAAAGGTCAAGACATATTACTTACCTTAATAGTAGAAACATAACACTTATCCAAATGTGTTGTGGGAAGCAATTAGGCTGACCACTCCATATTGTGTAGGCTATAATTATTATTGCCTTTCGATAGCTTCGGATTTCACTCTATACTTAACAATACCGATCCGATCGGTTAGTGGTAAAGTGTCCGTCTCATTTGGAGTCAACTATATCCGAGCAACCAAGCAATAACACACTATTTTTCGTACATTTGTACAAAAAAACTTTCCGAATCTTGTGTCCCGCTTTCGCTAATGCTTGATGAAGGCAATTAGCTGCTACTTTTTTACATATGAACATTGACATTTATATGCACTTTGAATATTTTACTAGATAAGTTATGTTTTGGTTCGTAATCGTCTTAACTAACGTTAAGAGTTTGTTAACATAGTTGAAGTAAATGAATTTGGTTGGAATTTTCAACAAAAAAGTAAATATTAATCTTTTTACGATAGACCACTCCTCATCCGAAAGCTCGGTGTAGCTTTTATATGCCATAAAGCACGATCCCGCGCCTGGTATATAACGAAAAGCTCCCGACCTGTCACACATATTATTGACAATATAAGCTCTGAATTAGATCAAGATCTCAAATAAAAAGTGGTAAACATTTCAAGGAGGAGCAGTGGTGGCTCAGTGGTTTAACCCCGACTTACGTACTATGTAGGTCGCGGGTTCGAACCCAGGCAGGCGCTTAACTTTGTGTTAATTTATTTCATCACCACTGCTCCAAAAACGGTGAAGGAAAACATCGTGAGGAAACCGACATGTCTTAGAACCAATAAAATTCGAAGACGTGACATTAACCACCCGCACTGGGCCAGCGTGGTGGATTACGGCCCCTTCCCTCTCTCGGAGAGGAGGCCTGTGCCCCTGCAGTGGGGAACATTCTAGAAAAGGCTGATTTATTATTATTATTATTAAACATTTCAACCTTAGCTGGATCATTGAATTGACAAGATACTGATGGGACCAAGCTTACATCTGGTGAGACGTTTCAATCAACTAATATCGTAACTTGAGAAACGTCTCACCAGTCTCTCTGAACACCGAATTAAGATTTTATAAGGAATATTATTAGTTCGTTGTCTTGTCTCCGTACGAGATAAACGCTTAAGAAACCCGTTATAAAACTGGACGACTCCTAAGATGAATTGCCAAACTAGACAACTCTAAGCGATTTTAAGTGCTTCATATTGACCTAATTTGACGAATTTCACTTTTATTTTAGGGTCACATTTTTTTATGCAAGGGCCCCAAAAGTGTATTCGGCGAAGCCAAAAAATCTATATAAATTCTTTAGTGATAACGGTACATTACGGCGTGAAATAATTTATTTACGTTCAACGTACCGAACGCGTCCCCCATTCATAATCTTATCAAAGGTTTCCGTTACAGTGGGCTCCTAATTACGCGAATTTCTTGTGTAAATGCTTCTTAAAATAGTATTAATCTGTTATATTGAAATTAAAATATAACGTAATCTTTGTTTTTAGAAATATTTGCAAGTTAAACGAAAGGAATTTGAAAGAATGTAGAGAGTGTTTGGGGTAAAATAAAGCTGGCACCGAAGTGGATATTCTGAATGATGAAGTTGTAGTATACGTCAATTAAACACAGCGCTCGGGTGCTAACTGATTTATTATCTACCTTCAATGTACTACACATCTCTATCCTATATAACAAAAACAAAATCGACTTCAAAAAAACTATATTCAAAAACAAAAAATGCACTTAAAAGTATAAAATAATATAACGTAATTAAACATAAGAATCAATTCTTAATCATATTTATTTTTGGAGTCAGTGTCAGCTGTGTTTGGTAGCGATCGGATCAACATATACTTTAAAGTGGTAGAGCTCGCAACAACAACATCTGTTGCACGAATGGGCTGGCTCGACCGGTGAAATACCACGACCTCACAGAAAACAGGCGTGAAGTAGAAGTACTCTGCGTTTCGTCTGATGAGTGAGGTGCCGGAGGCCTTAATTCAGTCCTCTTCCCCTTCCCACCCTTTCCTTATAAGGTTGTTTTATGTACAATATTATATAAAATATGACTTGAAGAAAGACGCGCGAACAAAGCACGTCCGTTTGGCTGGACATTCTGTAGCGGAGTCGCTACCATAGACTTTTTTTTTGTGACTTACTTGTCACTGTTGCCTGGAGGAGGCTTTTTGCGAAGTTGTTTACTATTCATTGCTATTGCGATAGACGTCTCGTCGTCAGGGAGGTCCAGGACGTGCCTGTCCAGGTCGTGGTATTTCACCGGTTGAGCCGGCACATTCGTGCAACAGATGTTGTTGTTGCGAGCTCTACCTACCACTGTTGTTTTTAGCTTTACTGTTGGAATTACACAAATGCTTATTATATTAAATCGAAAACATGTCAAGCCATACATGTTTTATATAATAATATGTTTAATAAACCTTTATATTGCATAAAAATTCCAATACCATCACAGTATACACA
>JWHW01047866.1:6611-28167 GCA_000931545.1 Papilio glaucus | reverse complement strand
AATGGATAAGTGTCATAGCACTAAGGACATCTTTTAATAATGTTGATAAAATGTTTGCATGCTATTGCTATTATGGCGAAACATGTGGATCAACGTAATATTTGTAAGATCTTAAAATACCTTGTTTAATACAAATAAACGTATTATTATTATTAAGGATTCATACATATATATTCCTATAACAAGCAATAGAAAATTTAAATAAGAAAAAATCCGACCCTACGTATCCTAAAATAGACTTCTCAATCTTCACAATCAGTCAAGCCTTAGGCCGCAAGAGGTCATAATGGAACGGACGACGGCAAAAATACAATTACCTAAATGAGTAAACAAACATTTATCTTCGTTGCACTTCACCGCTTTCTTGTTTATTGCGTGTGTGTATTGTACAAATAATTCTTCAGTGTTGATACTGACAATTTGCAGCTTGCAGTTTATAAGCGCATTGAAGAAATACGTCTGCTATTTTGAACCGAAATAATAAAGCTAATTTTTACTGCCTTATATACTTACCTACATAATTTTTAAAGGAAAACTTTTCTTAGAATTTGAACGTTTGGAGCGTTGCCAACTGTGAGTATTCTTTATATTATTTTAACCTGGCCGAGAATCGTTGGATTCTGTGAAATTGAACAATATTATTTATAGGTGCACATAAAATTACATTATTATGCTATAAAAATCATGTTTTTGCGGTTCCGTACCCAAAGGGTAAATTTCCGCTGTCCGTCTGTCCCCAGGTTGTATCTCATGACCCGTGATAGTTGTAATTTTCAGAGATAATAACAACAAATACTAAAAACTAAATAACATAAATACTATTTAAGGAGCTCCCATCAACAAATGTGATTTGACTGTAAATCAGGCTGAAAATCGGCGCGGCTTCCAGTGTCAAAGTGCTAGCAGCATCAGCTGAACCTCTTTCTTTTACTCTAAAACTGTTTATGTGTTGTTTTTGTTTACCATCTCGATAGATAACGGTACGGAACACTTCGTGCGCGAATCTGACTCGCACTTGTCTTAGTTAATATTTGATGTATAATGATGGTACGTGTTGGCATAGCCTTAGATACTTTTCTCTTGAAGGCCTTCGTAACAAGTGGACAGAAACATCGACATCGTCTGCGATCCCAGAGGCCTTTAGAAAATAATGAACTGTAAATGTGAAATAATTTAAAATGATACCAGTTCACAACTGTTCACTGAATTGCAACAATATTTCAGTTAATTAGTGCAATTGTTCAACTCATAGAGATAATTGAAGTGTTTGATTATGACAATTTTGCTCCATTGAATTTATGATGTCGTTGATTGCTTTTCAATATCGAGTTATCGAAATGTTTTGTCATATTTGGCCAGGGCTACAGACAGCTACATACAACATTATTTTTAGTTTATTACTACACTAGTTGTCGCCCGCGGCTTAGCTCACATCTGTTTATTATATTCCTAGCTAGATATGTTTGTAGCTTAATACTGCCAAAAAAAACATTCAAATTAAAAAATAAAAACTAGTGCAACTTCCATACTTACCAGCTTGAATATATTTTATCGTGTTGGAATCAAAACTCTCTTAATGGAGAATTAAGTAATACACTTTTAGTCCGCCATCTTTTCTCTCCCATTTGCGAGATTGTCCAAACCATGAAACGAGAGGACACTCGCGTGTCATGTGATTGATGGCGAACATCCGAAAACTTTGCCGCTATTATTTCAAAACAATCGAATGAAAAAAGTTAAAGAATAAACAAACAACAAACTTTTGAACAAACTTTTGTATTTCAGTTTAAGCGTCGACATTCTAAAATTTCAATATGATTTTCATCATCATTGAATCTTTAAAAGTTCTATTTCAGTTTCAAACTGTTTGCTAACAAAGTGCTTGTAGAGCTCAAAATCAGTAATAAGTCTGTGGTGGTCAGGGTTCGATTCAATTGTAGATTGTATAAATGAGCTTCCTAGTTCTTACGTTGTTATATTGTAATGTCAAATTGAATAAAGAACGAGACAATTCACTAATTATTTTTACAAACTAACAATTCACCAATTATCTTTTAATAATTTTTACAAATAACCCAATCACAATTTTGTTACATTATTTTGTGAGTCTGACCCTGTGACTAAAGACTAGCAATTCCTAGTTTATGTAATTTACACGTCACAAAAATAATCAAAATCTTAATAAAGTTTCTTTTTCAAGTTTGCTAAATTAATTGCTCACAATAATTTGTTGAATGGAATAGGTTTATTACAACTACTAGAAGCGTAATTTGATAATCTTCTCTTATCTCATCCGCAGGACAAGACAGGTAGTCCGCAACGGACTATGCTCATTATAATTTATAATTAAGATATTCGCCTGAACTAATCTCAACTGACCCGTACTCCGGCCAGCGAAGATTATGCGTGATTTGCAATAATTATAACAGTTATTAAACCAGCATCAGCTGCATTTTTGTTGAGTGGGCTGGCTTGACCAGGAAGTACTACGACCTCATAGAATTCTTCTCCGTTTCGTACGATGAGTGAGGTACCGCAGTCTCCTGACCTCTCTCCTCTGTACCTTTGCTCCTGTCTCCACATAATATATTAAGCATATTTTTTTCAACCAGCAAAGCAGTAAAGTCGCAACGTTGAGGAGCAAATCTATTTAAACTAATATTTTCCATCAGCAGTTATTCGAACAGACGACAAATTAATTTAACTAAGGTAAGTTAAGGAACAAATCCACGCAAAACAGTAATGAATATCGTAAATAAATTTCTTATACAAGATCGTTACATGGTTCCATTTACGAAGGTGAAAAATTTCATGAGATTTAAAGAGGATATATAAACCATACTCAACTAAATACTCAACTCAACTATCGAGCCACATAGTTGTTGACTTGTTAATTATTCAGTAAGTGATTGAAGAATCTTGTTAAATAAGGACATAGCTGTGAGGTCGCCTCTATACTAGCTGCTCTATACACATATTAACAGAAACCCGATTTCCTGTAACAACTTTGGCGTCCTATTTCACCGAACTGCATTTGCTATCTACATTTAGTTATTTGCTCTTAGAATAAATATCTACATTTGCGTAGTGTTACTTAGTTTTTAGTATTACTTTGTAAAAATTTACACAGACCAAAACGGAAATTTAAATTTAAATATGCTTTATACAATATGCCCTCATCACCATTAGGCCATATTGGTTAATCCAAATTCAGATAAATTAAGTGGTAAAATCGTTTAAATATAAAATTAAGACAAAACTAAATTGATTTAATATGAATTTCTGGATCGTATTATCTGTCAGCTTTAATGCTGCTTTTGGGGATTGGTTTATATAAAACTTAGGTTTTTCTGTCACGCTTATATACTGTTGGTGGTCTATAAGTGACTATATCGTAAACAACATCGCCGTTGTCAAAATCTCTGTTGAGTTCTCGGTTGTACCTCTGTTGTGAAATTTCTGTTGTTTGTGATATCTCAGTTGTATGCGACATCTCTATTGTATGCAACATCTTTGTTGTATGTGACATCTCTATTGTTTGTGATATCTCAGTTGTATGCGAAATCTCTGCTGTATGCGACATCTTTGTTATATGTGACATCTCTATTGTATGCAACATTTCTGTTATTTGTGACATCTCTGTTGTTTGTGACATCTTAGTTGTATGCGACATCTCTGTTGTATGCGACATCTTTGTTGTATGTGACATCTCTGTAGTTTGTGGTATCTTAGTTGTATGCGACATCTCTGTTGTATGTGACATCTCTATTGTTTGTGATATCTCAGTTGTAGGCGAAATCCCTGTTGTATGCGACATCTTTGTTATATGTGACATCTCTGTTGTTTGTGATATCTCAGTTGTATGTTATATACATGAATGCTTAGTATATTAAATAATATAATATAATAATAAAGAACTATATAAGTTCGAGACATATCATCTGCATATGCATCCTACACCGTTTATGCAAAATGAAGATCTTGTAACACACAAACTCTGATTTAGTAAATGCACTCTCACAGCGAGTGGGTTCAACAAATTGTCTTAACTTTGTTAACAGAAGCAATTTCATTTTCATTTACACCAAACTGCATTTGTGCGGGAGTTGTTGCTTCACAAACAAGATTTAGGTTAGTACTGGTCGTAGTAACCATGTACTTGATTAAAGTTTCGTATAGCATCGCATAGAATTTTTTCATCTAAGGGTTTAAATATATACTAAAATCATTTCTTATATTTACGGCATTAGACATTGAATTTTAACTAATTTTACGGGTTTTGTCGCATTTATTTAATGTTTTTGTTCTTGAAGTTTCGAGTACTTTACAGTGCTCACGGTCAACGAGGTGTCTGACGTCCCAATATCAAAATTGCTGGCGAAGTATCCATTTATTTTTAATTATTATTTTTGCTCCGATCTACTCAGAATGAGGTCAGAATACCTTCAGATCTGGAAGTTGGATGTTTGTCGGTATGTGGTCAAATATTTGACAAATTTCCTTCCCTCGCTCATTGTTTCCTACTTACTTTTTCCTCATCCACCATCCTTAACCCTAGACAATGACTGACATCTCTGTGGCTACCCACTTAAACAACTTACCGATAAAAAATCACTTCTTTTCCATACGGTAAACTCCATTGAAAACATTTCCATAGAAGAGATCCTCTTTGTATTTTCGTAAACCGCGCCAGGTGTTTGCAACAGTTTTTGCGGTGAAAGTTTGAACCTCTTCAATCATTTTGAAATATTAACGAACGAAATACTGTTTCGTTGCCTTCGACATCGTTTCGGTTTTGCAAAACGTTAAATTTTATTTGTAGGTGTAAAGTTAGAGGAATAGAAGTCTAAAGTACGGTATAAAAACATATATTTCGTCAAATATGGGACTTTGTATTAAAAGAAAATCTACATTATATACACTTATAAATACATACTTTATTTATGTACTTACATTATTTTTTAAACACGTTTTAGATACAATGCCATACATAATTCATTTCCTCAAATATTTTATCAAAATTATCAACTCAAATATTTTTGAATAGTAGTTTTGGAGTAGAATACGCTTATGGCGGAAACAAATAAAATGTATACTATAAATAATTATATATAAGATGATGTACTTAAAAATAGACGTGTAAGTAACGTTAATTTTCTTTTTTTAACCAAAACTGCACATCACAGAGCAATTGTGATTATGATATGTGATATGTGATATGAGGTTACAAAGACACGGGGGTTGAAAATGTATTTTTCGATAATATCAATAAGAATAAAAGAAAACATCCAGCTAGTTTATGAATAAATTAATCTTGTTTAACGTTAAAATATTTGTTTTTTGGCATGTTTTTATCATAGCACGTTTAATGCACGTGACTGTACCGGAAGTGACTCTCAAGCTCCGCTGCGCGAGCATTTGTCGACCGCGGCTCGATGTTGGTTTAGATTAAATTCTCTCGCTTTGCACTTGACATCAATGCAATCAGTTTTTATGTACGTACGGTTTATTCGAGATCTTTTTCAGGCTTATTGCCTTCTGGATAAATATTTTCCTATTAGAAAAATTGCCATCGCGTTTGTAGTCTTTATTTCAAAAGGTTTTATTTTATAAACAATTAAAAAATAGTAATATCTAGGTTTCTTCTCAAATTTCTGTTTTTAAAATATTCGACGATGACTTGAAATATACAAGGTACAATTCAGTTTCATAAATCATAGACAGAAAATAGATAAAGGAATAGAATACTATACTGGAAATGAGCCCAATGCAATTTCTATTTTTATTCCGAATAGACGTTACGCAGCGCATTTTCTTGACAGAGTTCAGACCATGGCACTAAAACTAGATAAAGCTACACAGAAAAGAGATAAAGTTGTTTGCATAAATGCAAATTTAAGATTACCTCACCGTATTTAAATTTTTTAAACCCCTACTAAAATACTTATATATTTGAATAAAGGTTTAAATAAACAAAAAACGCATTTCCTAGAAATTTTAATTGCATTGCGAATGCCTGCTTGATCTTGAATTTACGTAAAGTGCCTCAAGGAACCAAGAGTATTTCCTTGTTTCGTCTTCTATCCGAATTTATAATCAGAGTTCAATATTACAAGATAGTTTAAACAAACTGAGGTCTTTAGTTATCGATCTTCTTTTATTTATATCTATAAAAGGCGACGTGTGTATCCGAATCGGCTAGACCGATTTCGAGGAAATTATTAGGAGATGTTCAGATTGGTCTACCCGAGGATCCTTTGTCGATCAACATAATTAGTGCCACTTACCCGTGCGAAGACGGGGCAGATCACGGGATGGTGACACACCCACGAGATGGTGTTTTCCATCTGCATCACTGTGTCGACAGTATCGTCCAACGTTCATCGCTCCCTAATCTAGCTCCGGGGAGGTAACACTCATCTTGTTGCATCCATTTCCATGTATATCTGTAACGTAAAAGCTAAGAGATGTTTTTGGTTTATTTAAAGTGATCTACGACCTATATTTCAATTCTATATATCGAATTAATTTAAATAGAATTAATTACCAGTGATAGAACCTGCAAGAACATGGGCCTGCTCGACCGGTGAAATACCACCACCTCACAGAAGAGAGGGTAAAGTAAAAGTATTTTACGTTCCGCCTGATGAGTGAGTTGCCGGAGGCCTATTCCTCTTAGAGAAAGATGGGAAAAGGAAGAGGATTTGACAGGGAAGGGCACATAGTTATCCTATCCACACATAGGAAAGTAGAAGAATTCGAGCGGCGTCGAGCAGCACCGCTGTCTGCTTTTTAGCTTGGAGCACACCGTCCTGGAGTACAATTCCAAAAAAAAAAAGAACAAATACCTCAGACGTTGAGAGAGACTGAGATTAGGCTCAATATTATTTTATTATAAAGTACATAATGTTTAAAATACAACAAAACACGTATACATCTTTCAGGTCAGTTAGTTAATATATTATAATTTCGCATGAAGCATTTGAAAAACTAAATCTTACGAGCCGGGAGTGGCATTGTGAAGGGACAAAGCAGAAAAATATCTTAAGACTTGCGTTTAAAGTGTGACGGAGCATTCTTACGCAGATCATATGTCACAAAGGAAAGGAGCGTTAAACTTTTCCTCTGTTTATTCAGTTCACTGAATAAAGAGAAAATTTTGTAAGAAAATATGTAGGATTACTTATTTAAAGTGATAAATAGGATGGGGATGAGGACGATACAAAAGCGCCTAACTGTTAAAGGTCTGTTAAAGGTCGGACTGCGAAACATGCACAACATGGTCGTGGGTTCGAATCCGCCATTCGTGATGTGGTTAAAAGAAATATAAATTATTTCGATAACCTATTAATATTTGATTTACATGCCAGAGGATGGTTGCTGTCACGGAGGCGGTTGTCCGTAAAAAAACTATATCCAAAACCTATCAAAGTATGGACTGCTATCATATTCTGTCGACCCCACATAAAAAAGTGGGCAAGGAGAAGAAACAGGAGGAGGAGATAAAAAGAAAGGGGCTGAATATTCGTAGGGAAATATGACGTAGTTTTGTACTTTTTTATTTATTTTTCTACACAACTGCTTCTTCAGTTGTTTAAATAATTTTTGTTGTCATTTCATTATTGTTGATATCACTTAAATTAATATTCAGATATATTTAAAAATATTTGGTGGTTGGAGTTTCGATCTTTGTTGACCGACCCTGTCTTAAAAGTTTAATTAAATAAAATATTATTAGAATTTTGAAACGAAAAGCTTCATTAAAATAATTTTCATTTTCATTAAAATAAATTCATTAAAATATTTTGAAAAATTGTTATATTTCATTAGACCAATCCTCATCATCTGAGGCTCCGTGTCGGTCAACTTTGGCCGTTACGTTCACAACCCCGGACGCCGATATTTTTAAAGGACCATTGCTGTAGCCTTGTGCATTTAATGATCAAGGCAAACCTAAAGTACCTATAGTAAATTTTATTAGGGTCCAAAACCATACATACATTCTTCATTGATTCTAACGATGGACCGTATACTGTCAATATTTATACCAAAACCTTGGTGTCCTTTACCCTTTCTATTTAACCCAGATATTTTGCACATTAACTTCAAATCAGTAGGACGAAACTATGGCACAGGTTTTTCTAATAAAAAAAAACAGAGGCGGTCATCAGTGAAAACTTAAAACAGTTGGGAAGGTACAACAATAGCATAAAATTAAATAAATAAATGATCAAAAAATAAACCATAAATTGGATACAAGAAAAATAAATTTTAAAAAATATGTCGAAACTGTTCAAATATAAAAAAGTATCACTTAAAAAATGTAGGATCGAATAGATATAACGAAACGACAAAAAAACGATGCGTTCAACAATAATGTAACAGAAACAAATAATCAAATGAAATGAACCGGAGATTGATCTCAATTTATATAATAAATATAAATCCCAAGTAACAAAGCAATTTACGCGCCGACTTAGATTAATTGTTTGTTGAAAAGCTTTGAGCCGTTCTTTTTGTCTTTATTTAGATAATGTTTCACTTGAAGAAATCTTAGATACATCAAAGCCATTTGTATTGATTTAATTTAATGATTTAATTTATAAATTCATTGGGAATGGATCCTTGTTTTATTTCAGATAATGCACAAGGATACACTGGTATTCAAAACTATCAAGAAAGTCCAATAATAACCATCTTTATTAAATTACCAATTTGATTAAAATAATCACAAAAATGCAATTTAAATCTTATATCTGGAACAATAAATTGGGAATGATAAAAACAAACCTCCTCGGGCACAGATGTAATGAATAGCTTCGGAGCAAACTTAGATTGTACCTCTGGCGCTTGAAACAAATTGCAGCTAAAGCCGCAACTTTGTTTCTTTTAAGTTATACGATCTCTGCTCTATCTGGAAGCAGGTGAAATAATACCTCCAGAAACTGCTAACGGACATCAAACACCCGTTGAAGTAGCATAGAACTACTTCAACATAGATGACGTAAATATGCACCTGTAAAAACAAAAATATCCCACGGGTACCGTAAATTTTCCGGTATAAAAAGTATTCTATGTGCTATTCCAGATTATAATGTATCTCTGTGCCAAAATTCATCCAGATCCGTTCAACCGTTTTGGTGTGAAAGAGTAACAAACATCTATATATACAAACTTTCGCATTTTTAATATTAGTATAGATTTATCCCTGGGTACAACCAGAACATTCACCAAGTACTCGACCATAGGATATCGACCACAAGTTTTCAAAAGGCAGGGACTTGACCTGACCCTGACAATTACTTTTTGATCGCCTATTTTGATTGCCTATTCATTAAGTCGTACCAATAAGATTCATACCCTCGACATTTTAAAAGAATATTATGAAGGATGTTCATTGCCTTTAAAAATATAAATAACTTGTGTGTGTTCGAAGTGAATTTGAATTTCATTGAAATATGAAACTACAAAAACAAAACACTCCGGGCTTTGAAATTAATAGGTTTGTAACCAACGTCAACAAAATCGGACCCGTGTTTGTATTGGCTTTGTTTTTTGTTGTTACCAAATAAATAAAGACAAAACCTTTCACGTAGCAGGAAATAAAGAACAAATTTTATCGAGGTCGAAATCTGTTTGTTTTGGCGTTGTATTGACCGCCGAGAGGACTGTGCTTCGATCAGTGTCTATAGCTGTCTATAGTATGCGATTTACCACATACTGCGGTAAGGTTGAAATTCAGAAGCACGCAACTACCTTCTTCTACTTTCATGCCCGTCTTCTATGAGGTCATGAGTATTCACCGGTCAAGCCTGCCCATTGTTGTTGCGGCCTCCACCACTGTTAAATGCTTAAAATTATGTTTCTACTTAAATTGCATTCAATGTAGCATCTTCGGAGGTTATACGACTTCAAATTATAGATTTAGGATTTGATAACAGCATTTTTTCACAATACTTCGATACTGAATGTGTGAATAATTTGTTCTGAGAGGTATCTCGTGAGAAGGAAATGTAATTTCTGTTCATTTCTATTTAATGAAACTGATATCGAGCAGCTCGGAACTACAAAAATATATGTTCAATTCAGTTCAAATTTTTATAAGAGACTACTCATAGATGCTCGAAAGTTCTATTGTCTTCTACAATCTTACAATATTTCTTTAAGCAGCTAGAGCTACACGAAGATTTTAAGGTGATTTAAATTTATAGATATTTGTCTAAAGCAAATATATTTATCGATGACCACTTTGTACCCGTCTGAGTCACAAACATGCCTGTAATTTCTTAATTTGTCTTTTATTTATAAGTTTGGCGTTGTAACTCTTGGCGATTCTCCATGAGGACTGGCATGTAAAATACTTTTAATTAGAAGAGTGTTGCTTAATTAATGTTTACTTTTATTTAATGTATGGCGGACAGTCCACTGCGCCGTACTGTCTCACATACGGCAACATACGCGCCCTAGCGCATTAACGAGCTGCTGCCCAGATCCCCGGTTGCTATGCGCGTGCGCCTCGCTCGCTCGCAACCCTCAGCTCAGCTCAGTCGTCGTTAGTACGCACGCACGAACGTACGCCGCACGCCATCAATGCAATTGGCTCACACGCCGTATATCGTTATTTGTTATTCCTCATTAAGCCATTAAAGATGATTGTGATTACTGCAGCCCTGTCGACACTTTTTGAACTCATAAATATTTCAAAGTAGCTGTGCCCCGCGGTTTCACCCGTCCTTCAAGTGTACTTAAACGAAATGATATTACTTACTTAACAGTAATAATCTATATAATAGTACTCTATTTTATAGCATTTTTATCGAACAAATGTTTGACATGGTTCTTTAAATTGATATATCTTTTTTTATTTATAAACCGATTGAGATAAAACAAGCCGTTTCTGAGATTAGCGGTAACAAACGCACAAACAGACAAAAATTCTAATAAATCATTGTTTTGGGTTTTATTCCGTTTGTGAAGGTCTCCAATAACAGTTTTTGTCAAATATCTTCCATGTACAGATAGCGATGCGATACATTTTTATTATATGTATAGATGTTCTTTTTGCGACGAAGTTTCGAGGGATTTGAAGTTCTATTATTACTTTGAGGAAATTATTATTGATACATTTATTTCTGATATTCCAAATGAAAATGGAACTATCCCATTCGAATTAGGAAGCCCGGAGGCCTAATTCTAAGCCTAGTAGTTGTTTATACCAATACTAAATAACTCAGTCTGACACTTCGCTAACCTTGTCTTAGAATCATATTACCCTGAGGAGATCAAAGTAGCCGTTAGCTATGAGTCAGGACGTTTATTATCAAACTTGTTCCATTCCCAGGGTCGACTGATATTTATTACGATCAAAGCAATATTAGGGACGCGTGTGACTTGAATATTGTCCTTCACAAGTTTAGATACAAAACTTTGTTGTGCTATATAAAAAGATGTAATGTTTGAATATATCACGAATTACAAAAAAAATATAGTAATTTTCGGTGATCTACCTCGACTCATGCTTCGTAAAACTTTTTTCCCATTGAAATAGATGGAGAGAAATAGTATTGAGTAGAGAAACTAACCATTTTCGACGTTATGACAAGGTTATAAGGAAGGTTCTAGTGAATACATTTGTGTATGCAGGCACTTGACATTGACCAACCGATACGGTACGCGATACACTATACATTCTATTACTTTAGTAATCTGCTGCTAAACCTGCTATATAAATGAACACTAACATTATTTTGTTAATTGATGTCCTTTAAGAAATGTCTGTTTTATCGAATTTATGTTTTTATTCCACTTTTTACATCTTAATGTTTTTACAATTTTAAATTTAAATGTTTTTATTGTGTCTTGAAACATATCCGCCGTTACTGGGCGGGACAATTGTTGGTTAAATTAAATTGCACGCCGGGTGAAGCCGCGGGGCTCAGCTTTTCAAACAACAACAAATTAATCTAATTGCGTGATTCAACTACGAATAGTGACATCTATTGTAAGACGACGCAATCATTTCATTTTGCACTTCGATTGTTCAAATAGATATTTTTAACGAATGAATATACTCGGTGTCAATGGAACAGAACTTGAACTATCCATTCTAGTTGTACGTAAAATTTATAGTTGGCCTTGTATGGAAGTATTGGCATCGAGTCTGCAAGCTCCATGTCGTCGCATGTGGCACGTGACTAATGGAGTTGTTATATATGAATTTGTCGAGTATCCTATTGTTTAGTTTCTTTAGCGTAAATAAAAATAATAAATATATATTCAAATATAATAATGACACTGGTAGAGCTCGCAAAAAAACATGTGTTGCACGAATGGGCGGGCTAACCGGTGAAATACCATGACCTCACAGAAGATAAGCGTTAAGTAGAAGTATTCTGCGTTTCGACGGATGAGTGAGGTGCCAGAGGCCCAATTTTAGCAGTCCTCCCTCTGCCATCCTTTCCCCGAAGAGGGGGGGAGAGGATAAGGCAGGGAGGGGGTAGATAGGAAAAGAAAACATCCTTTCTCCAGTCTATCCCCTCCTCTGTCCATTAAAGTTAGGCTTGTTAGTTGTGATTGTTGTGGATGTTTATGGGTAGCGGTAACTTAATATCTGAAGATCCGCTTGTTCGTTTAGCACCTACTGCCATTTAAATAAAATATTTCTATACCATCATGGTTATACTCCTACACTTTTTTATAGTGTGTTGACAAACCTAGTATAGTGTGTAGCACACTTTGACAGAAACAATAATTTAGAATTGTCCACATTTCCGAAATCCTTCATCCATCTTACATTCAAATTAAGCCTTATCGTTATGAGTTTAGGTTTAAATTTAGATATTTCAATGATTGCTAATTCGAAGTATCTATGTTCGAATGAGTGTAACATCTATCATAACGGAGAGGTTGATAAAATCGTATACATTTTGATATTAATTGAGTTTAGGCTTGGAGTTCAATTAAAATTATATGAATGAACAGCTGTCATTTATGCATTAATCTATTGTGTTTTCTTCATACAACTAGGACAATTTTTTGCAATCTTCTGAATGCATTCATAAGAATTATCATCTGTATAAATAACAAGCTGAGCCTGGAACAGCTTCCACCCACCGTGCAATTAAATTTAACAGGCAATTGTAAAGCTAAGCTGCTCGTTACTTTATTATTATAACCGGATTGGGAAGCCACCGAGCTCTTATATACAAGAAGACGATTAAAGTCAAAATTAACAATAACATATCTCTGTATAATAATAATGGGAAACATACACTAATAAGAAATGCCAACTTATAATCACACCAAGATTGAACAGGTTGATGGAACAATCGTAAATCACTCACTGCACATAGTATTCAATATAATTAAAACTTGCTAAATTTTATGAATTGCTCAGTAGTAAAATAAAGAATTCAAACTCAGAAAGCTTTTAGCTTTTCTGCTTTCGATGTAGCTTGAAAATCTTTGGAAGATTTATGTTCGTTAAAAGGTGTTTTCGCCGAGTAGAATTCGATGAGACTGGTGAAGGGTGCCTCCACAAGCAACCACAGCGGCAGCGCGGCCAGGAAGCTGCTCGCGATGAACCCCGTCACCATGACCAGCTACCGAGACAAAAAACATACAGGTTACTTTCATAGACCATTAAATCTATGAATGAAGCATTCTTTTCTCAATTCTAGTCACAAGATCGACTTTCAAGCCACACTTTTCCCTAAGAACGCTATTATTCAACGTCACGCCTATGATACTTCTTAAGGATCGCATCTCAACGGCATTAACTCTACTTTTCTTGCCAAACCCAGCTCTCACTTCCATACATTAAAGTGGGGACTAGTACAGCATTGTGTATTGCCAAACGAGCCTTCATAGACACATAGTGACTCCTCACTACTGTACCTATAAAATGACTATCTTAAATAAATTATGGCACTAAAAAAACTTACATTTGTATATGGTGATATTTCAATAAGTTCAGTTATACTGCCAGTATATAATCTGATGATCAGAAAGTGCACAATGTACGCGCAATACGACAGCCGACTCGGCGCCAGCCAGCCGTCCCACTCCAACAAGCCGCGGTATATATCTGTTAATACATGCAAGAGTATTAATCTTTTTGAGATTTTTTTCAAAATTATCTGATATGTAATATAATTTCAAATTATAAACGAATGGAAAGACAAAAGCCAATCATTCATTGTCGCTTCTTCCATCCAAATATTTTGTATGGATGTGGAAGAAGCGATCTCTCACTTTCTCCGACTAAAGTCTTCTGGACGATCGGAGAAGTGAATTATTTTGTTATATATCATAAACGACTTAATAACTGTGTACAGGTGAAAATCAAATAAATAAAAGTTAAAAATAGTTTGTTTTTGATGCATCAAAATGACATAAGAAGTAAAATTTATATATCTTACTTTCACATTTAAATACTAATCCAAATATTAAAATTGCAATTAGTAATCCAAAAAATGGCTTAGCGAAGGTCGCATACAGCACTCGTATAAATATTGGATCTTTCGGAGGACCGTGATAGAAGATGCTGCCAACGAACATCGGTATGAAGCAGGCCGGTATCGTCGCCCAGAAGACATAACGAAACTTCTGTAACAAGATAAAACAATCAAATTTTACGGAAGGCCAATGGAAACATTGGATAAATAGATGGAGTTTGTATTGGTGCCAATTTATGTGGTTGATAACTAAACCTACGCCATATTATGAAAAGACCTTCAAACGGAGACTATTGTACGTCTGACTTTAGAAGACCTGTGATTTTTAGCAAATAAAAATTGAATATCCGAAGTATTTCTTTTACATGGTAAAACACTTTGTTGTGTGCTAGAAGGTGAAAACGAACAAGCGTTTCAAGCGATCAATTGACCCATAGCAATTTGAAACATGACAGTTAATTGCAGATACCCTGATTACCTTTTTATGAAGAGAAGAAGGGATGAATAGGAAAACAACATATCCTTTTCCTATCCATCCATGCATCATTTTCTTATCCATGAGACGGTGACCTCCCCCGTTTAATTCTACTCCAATTCTCATCCTTACGATAGTAGAATGGGACAGAAAAGGGAAAAAGACTAGGACTAGACCTTCGGCACCTCACTCATCGGATGAAGGGCAGAATACTTTTACTTCACACCCTTTCACGTCTTCTGCGAGGTCGTGGTAATTCACTGCAGCTTTGTGCAACAGATGTTGTTGCGGGCTCTACCACTATTGTACGTTGTACATACCTTATATTTCTCTATTTGAAAATTTCTTCTTTGCAAATCGTAAATTAAATAACCAAGGGTAAGTCCTATTACATAGCTCGCCATATTCGTGTAACCTTTCTTATATACTTCATTGTAAGTTGAAGATGTCCCGAAAAATGTGCTTATAGACCTGTTGAGAGAAATGGAACACAAAAACTAGAATTAGTCTTGCTACTTCCTTATCTTTAGGTATAAAACAAACTTGTGCTAGTTACACCATTAATAATTCTAGAAAGGCTGCACAGATTTTTCCGATCCTCGATTATTGGATTTATCTCGAATACCAGAATAATAATAATAGTTATGAAAATTTTACGAAAAACGTATATGTACCTAGAAAATGTATTCTCATACTGCAACATTATCTCTGATGAAATGACAGAAACTACAAAGCGTCCTGACTAAACCAAACTAAAAATGTCGTATTGGTATCCCCGAGGTGCAATCCATCCAGAAATTAATAAAGCTAATATGGTAATTCAATATAACTGAAAATCTATGAAATGTGTGTGTAAATTAAGTTACCATATTTGTAAAAGAACAGAATAACTTCGAAATCTTACGCCACACAGGAAAGCAATTTAAAAGTGGCCAGCTGCCTATTTAATACTTGAACGTTTATTATAATAATGCATGCTACGTACGGTCCGGCAACAATTATCAATGCATCTAAATTGAACACGTAAGTAATAACTGCTGGAATCAGCAATCCTACTAAGAATGCTAATACAAGCAAGAAGTTTCTATTGTTCTTGTTTTTCGCCATCACATAGAGGACGAGTCCGAAGCAGTAGAGTTGCATATCCGCAGCTAAATACCTGAAATATCAATTTAAAAATTAATAGTCACGTACGGGAAATCATAAGTAAAATCTTCATAAATGTCCTCTATCTTTTTTCCTGTCTTTCCCCTCATCTGTCCATTGAAGATCAGCAACTCATTTGATTGTTGCGGATGCCTTTAGGTAGAGGACACTTAAAGTCAGGTAAACTGATTGTTCGTTCACCATTTTCGTCCATAAAAAATGAACCAAAGATTAATTGGCAGTTTTCCCCAAGAATCAAATGTCCCCAGTTTCTTTCTATTCATGTAGATTTCTTTTATTTTTTTATAAAAACCCTTTAACACCTTCGACTCTTGATTATTGCATATGTTCATGCGTGTCACATCAACGTTTGCTCCTTTGTTATCTTGTACTATCATTTTAATGTGTAATGTACGGACTAGTTCAGCATCGAATGTTTCTGTTCTACCGATATACATAGCTGCATTACAAAGTTATGGTATTAAGCACCTTAAATGTATGTGTCACAAGAGAGGTAATGACTCTGACTCTAGAGCAGACGCTGCCAGTTTGCAACGCCTAACAATAACCACTAACTTCAGTCCAAGCAAATAACCTCAGACAACTGGGGTTGAATTAGATGTGATTGGTCTTAGATATTATTTTCATCTATTTTGGGTACTCTATAGAGTGGTACTGCATGCTTTGTATAATATCTAATAGGTACCTATTAACTTAGTACAATATATGGTCAGCAAAATAACGGGTTACATAGAAAAGTCGCGATATTTAACGAATTTGTTTAAATAGATAGGTCGTATTAGTCGTAGTAGATTAGAAATTTTAAAAGGGTTCATTTGTATTACTTAAAGCTCCAAATAAAATTCAGAATAAAGATTTTTTAATTACGCGAATATTACAAACTAAAGCTAAATTAATTTTATGGATTTTACCGAGTTTATTTAATAGTAGATGTAACATTTTAACAGCGGAAGAACCCACAACAATAATATCTATGAATGAGCCGGCTCGACCGATGAAATATCACAACCTCACAGAACACAGGCGACAAATTGAAGAATTATTCTGCGTTTTGTGCAATGAGTGAGGTGCCGGAGGCCTAACTTCAGTCTTTCTCCCCTTTCTAACCATTCCTAATAAGGATAGGATGGGAAAGGGAAAAGGATTGGACGGGGAGGGGATGGATAGGAAAACATCCTTTTTCTTGCCTATCCCCTCCTCTGTCCATTAAAGGTAGGCAACACATCTGCAAGTCATTTGCTTGGTGCGAATGCCTATAGGTCACTTAACATCTGGTGACCCGCTTGCTCGTTTGCGACCTTATAGCATGAGTAAAATATTTTTAGTTTCCGACGTATCGAGTACTTTACATTGATCATGTTCACGGCGGGAACTGTGGCGACTGACAACATTGAATATCAACGTTGCTGGCAAGATACTATTTTATTTTCATTTATCGTATATGCTCCGATCTATGCAGCACGAGCTCAGTATGTATTAAGGTCATTTAGTTGAATGCTTGTTTTGGGATCCATCACCGTTTTTAGCGACCCATTAAGTTTGTCGCACAGTGTAGTTTTCACAACTAAAAAAAATATTACCATGTATGAGGTAGGCATTGAGAATCGAAAAGGAAATTGTTTAAATATAGAAGACCCAACCAACCGCGTTGCTGGCAATCTCTTATCTCATGACCAATGGCGGTCTGCAATAAAAATAGAATACATATTAGAAGTAATACATAAGTCACGCTACGTCTCCCAAACGGGCCTCCGCATACATCTGTACACATACATATGTGTTCAGAATTTTTATTTAAAAGAATTCTTGAGCACAAACCCCTAAATAATTAAAACCACGATTGAGTTCATCTATTCGCAATAATGTCAAAATAGTCATAATTTAAAAAAAAAATTACCTCCCACAGCGGGCCCGATTTAGTGTATCTAAGCCAAGTCGCAGTCAGCAATAAGACAAAGGCATTAGGTGGTACTAGTCTGTAAAAAAAACAATTTACATACGTCAAATAAACGTTAGATAAAATAAAATGGAGAATAAAATTATTATTGACTTATCATCACAAATATTTCATTAGAGGTACTAGAATATTTAGATAAAATTATCATATTATTTTCATTTACCTCACCCATCTAGCCGCAATTGCTTTTGGTATAAAATGATAATCAATTTTATTGTTGTCGCTATAAATTTTCATTTTGTTTATAAGTAACATTCCTGAGATAACAAAATATGCCTGCACTATAATATTACCATTGAAAAATATGTGCGGCATCATATCATTATAACTCTGTAAACATTTGAGAAAATATATTATTAAATAATCGCGTTAGCTAAAGTTTAAATACACGTTCGTTTCTCGGCTCAGACAAATACTTGCTTCTGGGTCTCAAGAGTCAAAAAAAGGGAAAGAGGAACGCAATCAAGGAAAAATCAAATTGATCAATACAGTATTAAAAGATAATGAACACGCTGAAACTAGTATACGGTCTTAGTAATACGGTCTTCTAGCTTAGGTGTGGTATACATAAGCTAGAAGACCGTATTAGTATACCAAACCATGCTACACCGAAGCAGTCACACAATACCTGAATGTTGCGTTAGGCTTAATGTCACTAGCTGGAAATATTCCGATACTAAGAAATTTAGTATTGAGACAACGGATAGCAAAATTACTGGAGACGTTACTTTAGCCTTCTGTAGTAAAACCGCATCTGCCTCTCACTTTTTTAGCAGATAAATCTATCTAGGTACGAATATAGTCGTAATGACAACCGTGGTAGAGCCTGCAACAACAACATCTGTTGCACGAATGGGCCGGCTCGACCGGTGAAATACCACGACCTCACAGAAAACAGGAGTGAAGTAGAAGTACTCTGCGTTTCGCCTGATGAGTGAGGTGCCGGAGGCCTAATTTCAGTCCTCTTCCCCTTCCCACCCTTTTGTCATCAGGATAGGATGGGAACGGGAAGAGGATTGGACGGGGAGGGGTTAACGGGGAAAAGGAAATATCCTTATTCCTGTTTATGCCCTCCTCTGTTCCATTAAAGGTAGGCAACGCATCTGCAACACATTTGGTTGTTGCGGATGTCTATGGGTAGCGTTCACTTAACATCAGGTGATCCGCTCACTCGTTTGCCACCTTATCCGATAATAAAAATGAATGGCATTACCAAATATGAACCTTAACTTACCTCCTCGAACAATTTTAAATTTCTCATAGTTGTCACATGAGGTACCCCGCTATGCCCCAGTATAATTAGACTGATCAAGGCAACTCTGGAAATGCGTAAACCAGGAAATTTTAACATTCACAAATATTTTATTGTAACAAATCGCTGACGAGATTTTTTAAACAAAGAGATAGAAAAGTGCGTGTGGTGCCGGAGACTTAATGCTAATTTCTTCTAGTCATTTCCTAATTAAAAAGGGGACGATGAATCCGAAGGAGATTTGAGGGGATAAGATATATTCTTTTTTTTGTTTATTTCCTTCTCCATCCATTAAAGGTAGGCATCGCATCTGCAACTCATTCGCTTGTTTCGGGTTCCTATGTGTAGTGGACACTTGATTTTGGGTGAACCGTTTTCTCGTTTTCCACCTTCTTCTATAAAAAGCAAAACTTCTGTTGTAGGGATTCTGCCAGATTCTTACCATTAAGTCGTAAATAATGTGGTTATATCCGGATTCGACTGTGTTATGTAAAAACTTAATCTCCATGTTTGGACTACGGATAAATGATAATATAAATAATCAGGGGAGCAGTGGTGGCTCAGTGGTTTAGGCCTCGACTGACGTACTGTAGGTCGCGGGTTCGAAACCAGGCAGGCGCTTTACTTTGTGTTAATTTATTTCATCACCACTGCTCCAAAAACGGTGTAGGAAAACATCGTGAGGAAACCGGCATGTCTAGAACCAATAAATTCGAAGACACGTGACATTCACCAACCCGCACTGGGCCAGAGTGGTGGATTAAGGCCCCTTCCCTCTCTTGGAGAGGAGGCCTGTGCTCCTGCAGTGGGGAACATTCTAGAAAAGACTACGGGTAAAATAATGAAGCAATAAGTAATATCTTGTACGGTACTGTAATCACCCACCTTACACCGTGCAAAGATTTGAAAATGTTACGTTTCATGTCAGTCTGGCGTTCGTTAGGTGCTGTCAAACGCCCCCAGTTATATTTCACAGAGAAACTTAGAAATATTGGATGATCTGGAATGTTGAAACAACAAAAATATAATTTTTCTAAATCATGTCAATGTTTAACGTCTGGTCAACCATTGTTGACATTGTTGACATTGTTAATTTCTTACCTTTAAATCCTACTTTCGGTAGAAACATACCGATAAAGCTACCAGTCACTGTGAGGAACGCGAGAACGAAGACAACTAAAGCCATACATAAGTCACCAAAGTCCTTTTCAACAACCTCATTATACTCGTTGCAAGAGAATTTAGTTACTTTTGTTTGTAAATCATATTTTTGACCGATTGTTCTGTTGAGGCACGCTTCCAGCTGTTGTGTTGAGACAGTTGCATGCCTTGTGTAGTAGTCTGCACAGCTCTCAGAGAGACAGAGCCCGTACCTCAGATTACTGTGGTTAAAATGCCTCGCAGTATCCTCGGAGTATTCCTGATAAAATAGCAATCAATTATACAGTTTTATTTCATGACCCTTACTGAAATAGACTGTGAAATCGACTGATATCTTCTCGTCGCCGAACATCAGTCCCCAAATGTGACAGGGAGTAAGCCTATCGCCAGTCATTAACCAGATCCAAGAAATAGACATGACCAATATTTCGAAAGCAATGCATACATCATCTTTCTAAAACTAAAAGCACTTCAATGATACCTCATACGAATTTTGAAAAAATCTACTGGTATGCTGTTTTTCTTCAAAAAACGGTTGAATAATCTATTGTAGACAATTTTTTTAGGTAAATTTCGCTAGTGCGCGACGGACGAGTCTACGTCTGGCTAACCATTATTGTGGGAACAATGGGTAACCAGAAGTCTTTATAGTTTAAATTTATAATTAAGCATGCAGCTTACGTGTATCATTGCCAAAAGTTCGCTCGGTCCTTCGGATATTAATGTGAAGTGGACCGTGCAATACATGTCCCCAGGACGCTGCAGGCAGGACTCATAGCTGTCCATGTGGTATATCGGTGGCATTCGGGCATATTCCGTCTCTGTTTAAATATATGCGCTAATTAATTATTAACCCCTTCCCATCCCTTACTTATCCACTTCTCACACCAAAGCTGATACATCCAGTATAAGGTACAAACAGAATGGTAGACTCGAGTTCGATTTGACCTTCACATCGACTTTGCTCGAGACACCAACGGTGAGTTACGCAAGGGTTAAACCTAATATAGTTTTTACGATTTAAAGTAAAATAATAAAGAAATCCTGAATAATTAATGAGTGATATGACGACAAATCCTGTCGGGAAT
>JWHW01047862.1:322611-351930 GCA_000931545.1 Papilio glaucus | reverse complement strand
CAGATGTCTGCTCGCGCACTGCGTGCACTTAAGCGAGCCAAACTGAATATGTAGCGGTAGGAAACGGTTGTCATCTTATTTGTTTATTGATTTATTATTATCGATATGTATACATACTGCAGACCTAGTGGGGAGGGATGTTACGTCCTACCGCAGTTCATATTATTTGTGTGTTAGAGGGTAAGCTTGAATATGAATAAATCAGTCCGTTGCCTACCCCTGAGTTTGATTGACGTAACAAACCTAAAAGGATATTAAGCGCACAAATTTTATTGAACTCTTTTTTTTTTATAAACTAATTCGGGAACACAAGCACACTTGTGTGTGCATTGCACGCGTTTATCTAGATTTTGTTTGGTACACTACTACTGCGAAAAAGTGTAATAGTAACTTACGATTAAAGAAATATATAGATGGGGAAACTGTTAATACAAGCATACACTGCCAATCGTGGGTCGATGAAATGTATAGCAGTAAGTGAATCGTATATAAGTTTATAATAGACTTAGTCCGACCAACATATCAGAAACGAGTGGCGTCGCCACCATCGTTTAGTGTTGTTATTACAGAATTTTACGGTTCAAAAACAAAAATGATTGTGTCTAGTTTATTAGTTTATACATAATGTAAATACAGTTGCATAATACACATACATATTGCATTGATTAAGGCAACATATGTAAGTATGTATGTCGGTTCTATTGTGACCTTATGTTACATAAACGGCTAGAAAGATTGAAGAGTGAGGGGTCATTAGATTCTTAATCTTCCTCAGAATGTCATAACACATATAATATCATCATAAAACCCATAAAGTGGAAGTAAATAAATCTAAATACAGTTAGTCGGGTATTTTTGTTTTTAAACTATTACAAGTTTGGAATAAAACTAATTTTACGGATTTTATCGCGTTTATTTATCGTTTTTTTTACTCCCGTCTACCCTATTGAAATTAGGTTTTTTATTTTTATTTCAATAGCCTCGCGTATGATCCTGGGTAGGAAGCGGTGTTATTTTGCGAGGACTTGTTGTTTATCAAATCTATACGGGGGCCGTTTAAAACATGATCACAAACTGCAGACTTTTTGGAGCGTTGGTGTTTTAAGTCAGCTATTTGTTCCTTTACCCGGGTTTTGATGGGTCTCTTTGTTTGTCCTCTGTAAGTCCACACTTAAAAGGCACTTGTTCACACTTCAGCACAGCTATATACAAATAAAATATGGCGTAAACCTTTAAAAATTAAAACAAATGCTTCCGTTTTTAGATAAATCTGTTATCGAAGTTCACTTACCTGACATGACGCAGAAATCTTATTTATTTCAAGTTTGGTTTCGTTTTAGCAACATGTAAGATCGTGGTACGTCCGTAGATCAACAAAATTTATTTTGGGCTAACACAATAAATGGTAATTTATAATTATCAATGTAGTAAATTGCTATTGTGCTTAATACAATTTATTCAAATATTTCTGTTGTTTTTAGCATAATGTAAAATAGCTATATAAGTTTTATGTACACTAGATATATAAATAGATAGTATATATTTCTAAAAGTAACTTTCTAAAAGATATTCTCCGCGTTTGAGCTGGAGCAAAAATAAATAGGGAAATGTTACAATACTGTCCTGTCCTAATTCACTAACGAGTCTTTTGAAATGATTACAAAAACTTTATAAAATATGCAACATTCTACTTATAAAACTTAAACATAAATATCTCCTCTTGAGCAACCGAAAGAACTACTTGTATAGCATTACCAAGGTACACAATACCCGTTCGATGGTCTCCGGCAGATTTACTGAACCAAAAATACTGAATTATAATAGAGACAAAACTCTACAAAAAGTTTTGTATTTGCTAAATAGTCTGCCGGAGATCATTCGACAAGAAAAGAATAAAATGTGTAATTAAGAAGTTACAAAACATTACATAGTTTGACTAGCTTAATGAACAAATGTATGCTTCAGCTAAAATAAAGTTTGTACGGAAACTTCATCCCACAATCAAACCACAAACATGGTTTTGTGTGGCAAATGTAGTCTTATGTTATACTTTATGTTTAATAAAATGAAATAAATTTATCGGTGAAAATATAACGAAAGTAGACGATATTGCTGTAAAGATATCCGCAACAAACGTTTAAACAATTGGAATGAAAATAATAGATGTGACAGCGCGGGGGTGCGATCGATAGAAAGAACGCGTATGAATAAATGAATAGGCCATCCCCTGGTATAATAAAGTGATATAAGGCTAGACTAGAACTTTATATAAATTAAGAATCATTTTTTAGAAGAAAGCAAACGATCAGCTCTTTTGTACGAAATGCGCAGACTGAATATGGAAAAGTAGTGGAAGAATGGATGTCAATTGAATATAACGCTGGTGATTGCCGAGAAGAAAAAGTAGAGACATAAACCAGATTCACCAACACTTATCAAAAACGTAAGAAAAGAAACTACCGAGATTTTCATGTTAAAAAAGTGTTAACGCAATTCGGAAGGCAGTCATAAAAATCTTCCCAATTTTTTTCCAACCACCAAAATTTTCCTAATCTAAAATTCAAGTGGTGCTTCAACTAATAGACCGCACGAAGAGTGCGAACTCGACTTGGGTACGCGTCGCGACGAGTTTATGTGTTGTATTTGCATAATTTCTACCTACAAAACAAGGAAAGCTTTCTTAATATGAAAGCACTGAGATTGACCGATTTTGATATTAACAGCTAAGATATATAAATGTCGAATGACAGTGATAATAGTGTTAATGATGAATTTCGAGAAACAAATTTTAACTCTTTTTGCAAAATTTACACAACATTTTTGCATAAAATACTGTGCAATGTTTTACTGCGCGAGATATATTTGGGGCCTGAAGAGTTTTGTGTCTGTCGCACAACACAATTTCAGAATTGTTACGTGAAAATGCGCCATGTTCAAATATTCGAACCATTAATTTTTATATGTTCTGTAAATAATGTATATGTACATTTATAATTTTCTACCTTATCGACAAATTAATATTCATCGGCATTCATTGTTGTTGTGAATGCACTCGTAATTAATTTAATAAAAATATGCCAAAGGCAATGCGAGCTTTGCTCTGACATACAATTTACTTAATCACAATAATGTAGATAAAGCACGGGTTACAAAGAATAACAGCTGAATCATTTCTTGTTTTTTCGAGTCACCGAGCTCATTGAGCTTTTTCATTGTAGTTCCCGCACCGGCTATTGTTCATGATTCCTTTCAAAATGAGTAAGAAAGCTTTATGTCCATTGTTTTAGATATCGATCTCCGGATAAGTATAATTAAACGCACACCTTTCATTCACCGAACTAAGATTGCTACTTATATGTTGAATATTTTCTTTTGAAATATAACCGCCTTAACCTTTGTAGTAAGTTTCAGTAACAGCGCTAAATTATTAACTCATGTAGTCACGGCATAAAATTACATGGAATTATTACAAAGAAAGAAAAAAATATTCGTTTATTGCAATAACAAAAAAAGGCAGCAAATTTAAAGATACAAAAAAAATTAAAACACAAGAAAATAAACTCGCTGTAGTGTGACCTAAAAGAATTGGACAGCGCTCAGAATACATTGTGAAGTTCACAACACGGATTTTCAGCGCCGGCCATCCAGTAGTGCCCAAACACATTATCTTGTACAAATTTAATTACGTATACATACATAGCGCTGCAACACAACGAGCAGGTAAGCAAAGACATACATACACAACAACATCTTCACTATCTATATTAAATAATTTATGCCACAAAATATTACTAGATTGTTATGATCGTTCTTGAACGCTTGAAAGCCAGCACTTGAGTTTTGTTTTTCTGTCTAGGTTACGTTTAGGTGGAAGCAGATTGTTACAGCATTTTGTGGCGCTATATTTAAAACTACATCTGAAAGCAGCCGTACAATAAGATGATAAAACTGGGGTAGGAAGTTTTAGTATGGTAAATTTTTCGCTCATGATTCCCTTTCAATCAATCATAAAGGTAAAAATTATTCATTTTTAATTAACCCGAATAAAACTGTAACGAAATGCAGATCTCTTACTAATTAGATACTTACGATTGCATTTTTAAGATAGGTTGTATTAAAGTAATAACGGGCACGTGCGTTTTTCAGGTTTCGTTTTAACATTTAGCGAGTTAAACTAGAAAGTTTAACACATACAGTAGAACCAATAAAATGTTCTACAGTTCCGCATAAAATCAGGGACATGTTATCAATCAATTTTTGTGATGTTATCATGTGATGAATTAAAGTGAATATTATCACGAAGTTAGTGTGGCCATCGAAATAGGTTTTCAGTTTTACTGACATTTATAAAATCAGATATTTGTGTTCATACGAATGGCGGGCCTATACCTTTGGACTATACCCACATAGGGTGGGGTGGTGTATTCGATTAATAATTATATCCACTTGTTTGGTGGACAAAATGTTTGAATTTCAATTTATCTTGGCAAAGGACCTTCTGTCCGGTGCAGTAGACAACTTTAATTACTTTTCAGGCCGCGGAATCAATCATAGAAGTGGCGAACCGTGTCAGCACAGCTCACAGCTCACAGCTCACGACCCTCAGATATGGTAAATAATTTTGACGGGGAACGTTCATATCTTTATAATTCAGTTTGCGAAATAAATTTATTTATATACTAACTGACCCGGGAAACTTAGTTCCGCCGTATTTTATTTTCGTTCGGGGTTTTTTTTTATTTTGCGATAACCCATAAGATACCTATTCATTGAAATTACATATATGGTGTAAATATATATGTAATTTCAAGTAATTTATTATTATTTTGATTGAAATTATAGAAAATTACTATAATATTTCTGAATATTTTGTTACAAAATCATTTTACTAAACACTCACCTCCTTCTTACTTTAAAAACCCTATACTAGATACAACTGTATTGCTGTTGTTTTACAGTATTTCGATTGAATTAAATATATTTAAACATTTATTTTAAGCTAGACACCGTTTTGTCATGGATAAACGAATCACTTAGGCTTGTCATCCAACTCTTTTATTCGCTTAGTTAAAAACATGTATAATTTGATTGATTACTTTATGTACACACGTGTTTACACATAAAGCCATACAATCAGATAGCAAAAACACATTCATGTTTTAAAATTATACCATAAATCTGAGGTCGGCAACAGGCCGACCGCGGTCCGTAGTCGGACCACGAGAGGTCGAGACACGGATACCTAATATTGTTAAATTTAGGTATCCCAGTCTCGACCTCGCGTGGTCCGATAATTAAAATAATATTTTCATTATCATTTCATATCTAGCTATATTTTAATGTTTGAAAGCCCCTTATGTTATTTTTTCTAGACCTTAATTAAACAAAATTCAACAGTATCCCGACCTCACTTAAAAGTACTTGCCGACCCCTGCTATAGAATATGAATAATATAATATTGAATATGAAGAGGCCTAAATAAAATTGAGTAGGCAACAGTACTTTCATCGCCGATATTTAAAGAAGAATGAACTCTTTCCTTAAAAGCCGGCAACGCATCTGCAGTGCCTCTAGTGTAGATAATCATGGGCGACGGTGCTCCGCCGAGACGGCGCTCCAGAGAGAAGGACTCACCAAACGATCCATCATCAATTTTATTGCCAATATTGAAGAATAAGGAATAGGGACGATTCATTTTAACATAAGAAGTCCAAAGTTCAAAGCTTAAACTTATGGCTTAGTATAAGAGCGTATTAACATTTTAAAATTTATTATAAAAAAAAAAACATTTACAAAAGATACTTTATTTATATTTTCATGTTAATATTATCTAAAATACAAGGTATTAATTGTTATACATAAAATTATATCATTAAATGTTGATTATACAGTGCATTAACTGAAACTAGCTCATATCAAGGCATTAACGATGCGTATATATATATATATATACTATGTATGTAGTAATTATCATTACCTACCTAATAATGCTTTAAATAATAATTAATTCTTAAATATTATTATTATCATTTTATATACATCACTTTAACAACTAGGCTAGTAAGGTCCTTATTAGCGAAGTTAACTCAAATAATACCTACTCTTTCCGGCTAGTAAAACAATTGCTACCCTGCAAACAATCTCCCAATTGAAATAATAACCCTTACAGATTTTAAAAGATTTTCCACAGAGAATATAACTGAAAATACTTTTTTTGGTTGTATTGCAATCTAAGGGTAAAGTTTGTTAGTTGAAGCGGACGGGCAAAATTAATGGAAGTCTAGGAAAAAACGTCAGATACTTAAAGAACTTTGCTCTTTAGTTTGTGACCGACAAAAAATATTTTAAAACCAATGTTTTTATTCAAAACAATCTATATAAATAATTTATATTATCATTTTTTGTAATAATCATTTTTTTCCTTAAACCATTGATCAGATTGTGATGAAACTTAGGTTGTTTTTAACAACGCCCGCAAATGTTAGTGGCCCAAAAATTTCTAAGATAAAAAAAAACAATTTTAATGAACTTTTACACAATGCTTTGACTTTATTTTGACATATTTAAAGGGATTTCCTATAACCAGGATATGCAACCAAACATTGCTTGCCAGCTGCGGCTAGTTGTTTAGAAATATGTATGAATGTCATTTATATCATCATACATACGACACAGCACTTAGAAGTCTATTTCCTCTTCTGTCCATTATAAATAGACAGCGTACCTGTAATGCCTATGGGTAGCCGTCAATTAACATCAGGTGACCCGCTTGCTCATTGCCACCTACCTCCATAAGAAGTAATAATAATAACATATTCATGTTTATTCTAAAACTAAGACCAGAACAGTGATAGCCAGCCGCATTGCATGAGTAGGCTCTTTCCTGAGATGTTGGGAGTACCCCAAACTTAGAAAACCGTGAACCAATAATTTTGATTTGTATTTTATCTGCCAACGATTGTATTGATAATTGTTACCATTATTACTGTAAAAGTGCTTAATTATTAGGCGCGGCACGACCAGTTTTTTGCGGCTGACGCCAACCTCGGACATATAACGTATATGAAATATTCGATCTATTTCCGATCATATTATGCATGTTTCACAGTCAGTATCCTTAACATTAAGGATATTGGCGCTTAGCAGTGCTTAATCTCGACATATTATTTCTTATTAACATTCTTCTAAGTATGTATTTAGTTATTGCCTCTCAACCTACTACAATTATTACTTTATATCACAATTTGAGTAACCTAAAATGAAATGAACTGACAATTCCATATTGTGAATACATGTAATACAAATAGCAAAGCATCTACTTAAATAAAAACGAAAATAAAAATTTTAAATCAATCATTCGTGTAGAATTTTAAGACTGAAAATGTTTTAAAACAATAGCAGTCATATGCAGTGCATGACATTAAAGCATAATGGGACCGGCTATAGAAAAAGACAGCTACACGTTTCGTTTTGTCTTTTCCCCGAGCGTGTTCGTTCTTTATGCTATTTTTCATGTCCAGTTTTATATTTTTTTTATAAGTGCTGTTGAGACTATACGTTAATTAAATATTAATTAAACTCTTGCGTTTAGTTCACCTGCCTTACAGGCACTGCAAAAAAGAGATAATATAACTTAGTTTAAAATTATAATACAGACACGTTTGTATATAAGAACAAGACTGGTGGTGTTGAATTTTAAGTGTTACAAGGCTTGCCAAGTAACGTCTTATTCGAAATAGGTTACCTGGAGAATGTCTGCCGTCGTTTCTTATCTTTGGGTTTATCTTCTTTATTTGCAACCAGCTTACATGAAAGACTTTCTTGATTATATTATATTGTTATAAAACATTCCTTTGAATATCACCACGTTAAAATTACGCTTTTACGGGGAAGCTTTCCGCCTGCAAAGCGGGAAGGATCTTGATACCTGGTCCCCAGACAATAATTACGCTGCCCCTGACGAACAAGTACTTTACAAGCAAGAAACGACAAAATTACAAGAAAATACCTTAGAAAAATCAAATTATAACGAACACCTAAAGACGATATGAAATAAAAATATTGATGAATATCAGTAAGTTGAACAATTAAAAGAAGAATACAATGTTTATAAATATTCTCAGTGAAATAGAAAAAATTGGAGTCTGTTACTAATTAAGATCAACCTCAGCATTTCTTCAGATAAAAATCTTAAAATGGCACTGAGAATTGACCAGAAGTAATTTATTTTAATATGGAATTTTACATTTTTGATATACAAAAAGACAAAACATGCGTTTTGAAGGCTTAATATATAATAATAACAAAATATTTAATAACGAAAGTAGTTGATATTTTTGGCGCGAGAATTGGCTATATATTTTTTTTCTCTTATTTGTATAATGCCAATTACTTTCGTAATTATTGATTTTATGATAAAAATCCTTTAGTGTATAGAAATTTTTCATTCATTTTTCATTTCATGTCTCAGTGACATCATGAAAATATTATTTAAAAACTTAAAAAAAAATACGTTTAAAAACTTCCCGGAAGGCAAATTCGTTAGTATTAAACCGTCGGTCAACAGATGTCACTGACTCGCGTTTGTTTTAAAATCTGGACCACAAACGTGTCATTATAACATCTTAAGAATAGTTATAAGGTTTTGCATTTACAAGTTAACAAGTTATATAGTTTTTTTCTCTTCTCTCGAACTTCCTAGTCTCTAATATCACGTTGTTTATAATAGTCTGTTATTAGTATTCTAATATTAAAAAATAAATTTGTTTAGTTACATTTTTATTGCATTTTAAGAGATTACTTTAAGAGCGTGAGTCTGTTGTCGAGGGAGCATAATTATGCTCCAGGGAAGTACGCCGAGAAACTCCACACTGTGCAACATAAACATTATACATTTTTAACACAATACCTGCGTTATATTTTATTTAAAAAAACTTAGACTTAATGTAGTAAAACTACTGTAACCCTATAATGAAAGAAAAACAACAATAACAAACATGTGCAAAAGTGCAAAGACAATAAAAAACTAATCATTTTGTACGTTCTAAGTATTAAAAATAAAAAACGAAAAGACTACTAAAAACTCCAACCCATCATAGTCCTAGTCGCCACTGAACTGTACGTAAGTTGCAAAAAAACTGGTATGCTTTCAGCCGCTCCTAAATTCAATTTTTATTTTCTTTCTTTGAATGATAGGATTAAAAATAGCATTATAAGGTAAAAGTGTGGCTTAAAAGTGGACGTTGTGACGAGAATTGAGAAAGGTCTGCTTCAGAGAGTGTTACGAGAAAAATTTATGTTGAATAAGTGAGTGACTGTATTGCCACGATACGTCCCAGAAGAACTTATATCGATCAGATAAGTGACATACTAAAAAAAACATAAAAGCGAAACACAAGCGATAATAGGATTGCCCGTAACCGACACGCGTGTGTGCGTAGATGTATGGAGGTGGAAGAAACGAGAGAGGTGTGCCAGGATCGCGCCAAATGGAAATCCGTAATCTGTGCCTACCCCTCTGGGTTGGTCACCTCTTACGTTCCCGTGTGCTTATTTTTTCATCCATTAGAATTTTAAAGCTTCACAAATTTACATTTGAGTGTTCTTATTGTCACACCGTCCGATGGAGGATTGGGTTAGCAAATTTATTATATTATTATACTATGTAAAATATATCCCATAAATACCGAACTATTATAATTTAGTGTACGTATAATAATTTTTGCGCATATCGTTTAATTAATTTTTTCTTCTCTTAATATAGAGACAGAATGACCCAAAAACCCATCATAACTTTTAAAATTATTAGTTGCAAAAATATATGGCGTAATTGTACGACGAAATTTCAATCATTTATACTAATCAATTAATCTACTGCTAATGATACAGCGGTCCTTTTTAGCAGGATAGAAGCAAATCGTATAAACTCGTCGATCCGTCAGGCCGGAAACAATCCAAGCGTTATTGGATTTGTTCAGGGTGTTTTGTCACTGAAATTAATACATTCTTGTCATCCCTGAAACGCACACAACCATACTTATAATCCATATATTAATCCTCAAATAAATAACAATCAATATATGTTTCTGTACGTTAATAGAAATCATTTAACTTTGTTTCGAAGAAATGAGTGCGCCTCATATTTTTCTTTGGCTATGGGTAATTTTCTTTTTCTAATGGAATAAAATGAAACGAATTTTATTTAATACGTTTTTTATATCACTTTAACTGCCATTAACTTTGTGTTACATGATAGAATTTTGAAATGCAAAAGGCTTAGAGGGTCACACTAATATGTGCGAGTATAATTATCTACGGCGCAAATTAGTGCATGGCGACACAAATGAATGAAGGTTTAATTCGGTTTGTAAGTAAAAAAAACTATAATTCTCGTCATTACGGGACACCAAACAAAGTACTCTCATTTTATGCAATTTATTTAAACATTTATAATGCTCAAAATCACTGCACTTTATGATCCATTATGACAACAACTAATTTAATCTGATAAATGCTATCATTTATCCGTTTTATTATTATTTGTCCGCAAACTACTATTAGTTTACGGATAACGAGCTCGCAACACCGGTTGCCTACATTCTGAGAAAACTCACAATAAACTGCCTTTATCTCGTTCTAAATTCATCACATCAACATGTTACCCACCAGGGGATGATATAATTCTACGTAAGTACATGAGCGCCGTAAACTTACCTTAAATAAGAAATAAGAAGTACAGATACTCCTCTTATCTGCTATGACTGGACATACGAGTTAATATAATATAGTATCTTTTAACTAATAACTAAGATTTTAAACAATGTAAAATGTAATAAATCATGGAGTTTAATAAAATTAAGATTAAAAAAAAATTTTTTTTTGCGAAAATTTTGTGGAACGAATGTGGCTCTTTAAGTATAGTATATTATATACGAGTATATTCACATATGCCACTTTCAGCTTAACTGACATAGTTACAATTTCGCAGAAGTAGGAATGGTCGCAAACTTGTCACTCAACCACAAAAAGGATTGTAGAACCAGCTACGCTGGCTTTGCTAATTAAGTGATACCATTTCAGCTGTATTTCAAAGGAGACTTGAGCGGAGCTTTTTCAGAGTGCTTTTTTAAAAAATAAATACGTTCAGAATACTGAATTTCTATTTATACTACTTTTCGAAGAATTAAGTTGAAAGAATATAAAATTTCTATAACTTTTGAGGGTTCAACTTAAAAAAGATTCCTTTGAAAAAATTGTATTTCTTAAAAAATCTCGACTTATTTTTGACATAAAAGTTGAAAGGAGTAGCTTATTTAGTAAATGATCGTCATAATCTCCCTGCCCACTCATGTGGGGTCGGCACAGTATGATTGTAGTATATAATGTATAAGTTTTGGCTACAGCCGCCTGCCTGATGCCAATCCACCTCGGGAATAATTGGTTGTTCTTAAGTATTGTTTTATCAGTCTAATCAAAGACAATTCCGTTGTCGAGACAGTCATCTAACTATCGCAAGGACTGTTATTGGTCGGACGCATCCCTTCTCGTCAGGTTTGTCATAAGCTGACCGCCATCTTATGTTGTAATAATCCCGCGCTAATTTCCATTTCTGAAGATCCAGTACAGTCTTCAGTGTATCTTCTGTGTCGTCATTCATCACGTGCTTACTCTCAACATAACATTTACATCACCTTTCGAACTATTTTCTCGTTGGTAGCATCGTCTAGACTTTGGCAATAATTGAGCGATTGCATTATCAGAATACTGTCTTTAGACGCCTCCTGGTCGCCGAAGACAAACTTAGATTTTTTTCTTTAACATTTGTTTAATATTAACAAACTAACAATATTAAAAATACATCCTACGAAATAAATTAAAAATAAGCCGAGGCACATCTGCTATGACAAACTGTGAACTGGCGGTAAAACAGTCAATTTACTACTTGAATATACCTGTATAAAAAATCAAGGGCTTAGAATAAAGATAGTAGAAGTAGCTCTTCGTAAAAGACCACGAAGCCGTCAAAACCGTACCCTATCTTTAAAATCATATTGGTAATTTGTGACATCAATTGTCGTGTCCATTTATTTGTTCCTTTTAGTGAAGCTTATAAGAGGAGATTGTAATTCGAATTGTAATAGGAAAGGAAATAGATAAGTGAATCCTTGGTTTTTCAATATCATATACACGTCAAAAAAATAGCCATGCAAGCAAAGCTCTTGCCATGTCCGTATTATGACATGCAGCAAATATTCCGCCAGGTGATAAATACATTGGTAATAATAATTTAAGGCGAAAGTTAACAAGCTACGATGACATTAACAACAAATCGACAAAAGTTTAAAGATAGAAAAAACATTTGTCATCGGTTTAAAAATTAAGAAAATCATTCACAATTAACGTATACTAAAGGACTTAAAAGAACACAATAGTAGAAACATAGTTCGTTTACTAAAAGTGGGTGCAAAACATGCATACCAATATAACAAGAAAAATCACTTCTATAAATAATGGAGACGGCTGAGATTCTTCCGAGAATGAATTGCGATGTCGGTTCAATTGTCAATGGAGATGAAAATCAATTACACGTGAGCATATTCCATCATACGATAGATAGACGATATTAAGCTCGAATTAATCGAAGAAGAAAAGCGTTCGCAAAGAAACCGGCACCATGACGCGTGGGAAGCTGGAGAGACGAAGTCTTTTCTAGACAATGTTTTTAATATGGGGCCCCGTTACTAGAACTACATCTAAGAAGAACCACGCCTCAAATCTCCCTGAGCGTGCAGCATGACCTGCAACCTTAAGCTGGAGCAATAGATATCACTAGCTCTAGAAACTGGTGGTGAGGGGTCTCAAACTCCAAAAGTTACAGAGCCTGCAAGGGTGCTGTGCAACGGCGAAACGTATTTCTGGTCATGTGGAACTGTAAAGGTGCTAGCGGCATGATCATTGCAGTGCGATAGATGCCTGGATACGTTCATAAATAGTGCCCAAGTAACCTGGAATGCCCATTGTGTGCCTACAGACTTTGGCCGCCCGGCGAGTCAAATTATCGGACTTTGATGGTTAAAGGTCAAATCATTTCAATTTATCGTCAAAAAACAATCAATAGGAAACTTATAAAACTGACTGAAAATTGGAATAAAAGTTCACCGAAAAAGGAAACATAACATAAAAGAAAAATAGAACTACGAATAAAGTTGAGAACAGTCGCGTACAATAGCCAATACGTGAGGGACGGGACAATGAAAATGGCGATTCATTTGTGCAAGGAGGAAAACGATTAAGAATTTCTTTTGTAATTTTCTAGCAACAAGTAAATGTTGTACATTGATTCTTTATTTTATTAGTTTCAAAATATTTATTATAATATTATCTATCTATATATGAAAAATACCCTTTTAACCGTGGGCTTACACTGCTGAAAACATTCACATAAAACATAGAGAAAGCTTGTATCGATACACGATTTTACACCAGTGGAAACCCACGGTAAGACAAACATCACATCAAGCATCGTTACTTCAATAAAAAAAAAACTAGTTCCCGTGTCCTCATTCCTTTAAAATAAACAGTTTAAAAATTACAATGTAAAATGCTATATTAAAGTTGGTAAAAATTCAGTTGTAAAATGAATACAAGGAATTAAAAGACTGAAAACGTTCTAAAACAATAGTAGTCACGTCCAGTGCACGACATTAACGCTCAATGGCGCCGGCGATAAAAAAACAGCTAAACGTTTCGTATTGTATTTTCACAGAGCTTCCACAAGCTTTTTAACATTTTTCGTGTAAAGCTTTTATATCGCATGATAAAAATTGGATAAAGCATATTTTTACTGATTCTATAAGTTTATAAGAGATAAAGAAATGATCCGAAAATAATTAACTGTCGCAATTTCCAAAAACTTAGCTGTAAATCGTACTACGTTTCCTAAAACTACTTCAACCTAGCTTATAGTGCTTGAAGTTTCCAGATGAATTGCAATATTGCACTTAAATAGCAATAAAACATATCCTATTTTCGTTGTAGATAATCTATTCGTTGAGATATCAGTAGGTTACCATCCTTGACAATACTCCAATAATTGGACAGTCCAATAATTCGACACTGCATACCAAAAAATTCGCTCTAATTTTCTTTGTGAAAATTCGCGTTATTACGGGAATGACAGCTATATAGGAAAATTTAAAAATAAAAAACGTATCTAAATTCAAAATTTCATCCAGATCCAACTTAGAGACTTTTACAAGATTTGCTCGCTTTAAAATGTAAGATAATATAGATACTTATATAAGTAACAAAACTTCATTGTCTAGCACAGCCACCTAGCTTGCTTCATAATAAACTTTTTTTTTATATATTTTTTATTTTCCAAAGAATGAAATGCTTTATAACCTCAATTAAAAAAAAATCATAATTAATTAATAGTTGATTACTCTTGTTACCTAAAAACAACAAAAATAATCCTATTTCAATTACAAATTACCAACTAATACCAACACCACAAATAGCGAATAAAGAAGTGCGTGTCTTGATTTCTAGTATGCAGAAAAACGAAAATATTTATTGATTATAATACGACAATTTTCGATAATATTTTTTAAACATAACATTAATAAGATAATTATTACTGCATAAAGTATGTTTACATACGTAGATTGCTGTACTGTGGGTCACGTATATTAATTAGCATTATAAATAATCGTTAATAAATAATTAATTAATTAGTAATATAGATGGGAAAAGGAAGAGGATATTCGGAGGAGGGGATGGATAAGAAAAACAAATATCCTTTTTTCTGTTTATCTGTATATCCTCTGTCCATCAAAGGAAGGCAACGCATCTGCACCTCATTAGCTTGTTGCAGATGCCCATGGCTACGGTTACTTAATATTAGGTGAACCCCTTGCTCGTTTGCTATCTTCCTTTATAAAAATATATGAAAAACAAGTACAAAAATTAAGATAACACCAAGCCTGGACGAGTGAAAAAAATATAATATTAAACTTTTTCGATCTTCAAGGTCCTTTTTGTGGTAACTAATTCTTGAATGATATTTTAGATATACATTAAATTTCTTGAATTCCTTAATAACTGCAGTATGAATAACTTCAACAAGCAACGAATAACAAATGTTCTGGCTTACGCACAATTAATACAGCTTACGTATCTAGTTGAAATATGCGGCAAAGATGAAGATGAGGCTGAAAATGATCTAACAAACCGTAAGTTACATACTAACTTTGCCAATTCTGTTTGTGTTCTTTGATTTAATCTCAATGGAGTTGCAAAATCCCGATCGTCAACTTTTTCTCTTTCTATTTTAGAATAAAAACTATTTGGTGGTGGTTAACTTGACGGGAGTGTTAGTTGAATAAAATTTTTGACAATTCTTTCTGAAACCGGGCGATAGTTTATCTACTGAAAACAAACAAACTAAAAATAAGCCAACGTGTAACGGTCAGCGACTATCGCATATCCACAATCATTAAAGCACTTGAGGTCAATACTACCGAACTCGAACGAGATTTCAAGTGGGGCGAAGTAAATCTATGCCCACTTCCGAATGTTTGGTTCAAATGATCGGTTCCTCGTTTTAAAGTTAAAGTTACCGCCTCTATTAATAGTTAAATAATCTTATTACAAGATAGTTAAAGTAACTAACTATAGGTAGACATCCCCTTAAATAAAGCTGTCTCTTATTTAAGGGAATGTATACCTATGCTACATTGAGCTATTCGTGACTGATTTTTTTGTAGCCCCATCAGCTATTCGTTTTACAAGAAATTCACCTTGTTGAGATTAGTAATACAAACATTATAAACAACATTTTATTTAAATGACCATACTCCTTTGACTTTGATATATAAGATTTTTTTTTATGGAACAACTGATGTTAGGCGAGCGCTACCCATAGACATCCGCAACAAGCACATGTTTTAGATTCAGAGGATTTAGCTCCAGTGAAAAGTGAGAGACGAAAGTTGGGCCACTGATATACATAGGTTACCGTAATGTAGTGGACATTACGGTTTTTGCTTTACAAAATGTTTAATATAAAAGTTTTAATCGTTCGAGCTATTTTGTAATTTAATTTTATTAAATTATTTATCAAATAAATTTATTTTATATTTCATACCCTTCCGAACAGAGATGTACGCACAATGAATGAAGATCCAAATCCCTTCGTGCGAAATGTAGGTACATCAACAACATATATTAATTTAATCAACACTTATTCTAAACCAAATGCAGTGCACTTGTTCTATTTAAATTCGTATAAATTTTGATAAAATAGCACAAAGCTGGTACATTACCCCTTAAATCCCCCTTTACGATACCCAAGGGACAGTAACTACGATATCATACATTTTCTTACGTTATCGCGATACATTTTCGTCAAGCCTTCGTTATTTTGTAAAGCTTGCGTTACGCTTAGACAGATATTGCTCCTAAATATTCAGTGACAAGATCGAGACTTTATTGTCACTACTACAAGTGTGGTATGTTTGGATATATATATGCTCTTACGCAGGCTGCAAAAATAACATAAAATAACACTTACAATTAAAAAAAGTATGACTTACATTTAAAGTTGAAAACGCCGTAGCTATGCTATGTACTACGTCAGCACTGTCACAAACTCGAAGAAACAAATGTATTGCAATTAATTATCATAGTAACTAACAAGACTACATAAAAATGGAATCTCGAACTCCGACCGTACTCCGCGGAATACTTAATGAATATTCGCTAATGTTGTGAAAGGTCAGACGTTGGTCGCATCGGAAATAAGTAATTATGCGATAACTGACACTTGTTTGTTACAAGCAGGGCTCCCGTTTGTGGAACATTTCCCCAATGAGGGAGTTGCAGTAATTGCTTCAATTTTTTAATAAAACTCAACAACATGTTTAATACCTTTCCCGAGTATTCTATACGTACTTATGTTCCGAACAGTTTTTTTAATATAAAAAATAGCGTGATATAGATCTAGTTTTAGTTTTAGCCTATTTACTCTTGAAGTCCTAGTTGTATGGAAAATTCCATTCGTATCCTTGTATTTTGTTTACAAGAATGTAGTTTATAATTTTTTTTTGTCACGTATAAAAAAATATAGAAATCAATTATTAGGATATATTATTAAGGCTATAGCTAACGATACGTTTGGATAATGATTATCTGAGTTGAGCAAAATACACGTATTATTAAACTGCACACGCAGGGAAGCAATACTCATTAGTGAGATATCGATCGAGCGGTAATTTGTAAATGCCCGTTACTCCAAGAGCCGAATACTCTCATTAACACAACTTAATATCAAAACGTATGTACTCGTGTTCGTGTATCAATGTTACAATTCACATCTTGCCTATCGAGAAAATCATCATTTGTTGCTATTTATTTTTAACTTCTTTCCAATTTAAAAGATATGTATTTATATTTTTATATCTTTGTTCGCAGAGCAATAAGTTGTTTCGACATTTTGTGTAACTTTATAAATATTTTCATTCTTTTATTTTTATATATGTATATTATCTTCGAGAATGTTTAAAATACAGTAAAAAAATCATTTTCATACATTTCAATTTTTGTCATATATGTATATTCAATTTAAAAATTCAATAATCTTCAACCACTAATCTTAAAATTACACCTACACCTAGATTACTATACTATATTATACTGATATTTTTTAAATATTGCGTTTTCTTTTGTGCCTGTGTATAAGACTGAACTCATTAAATTTTTTGTGTGTGTTTGAGAGGTCCCTGGATGACTTATGTTCACTAGTGGACCCGGTTGGTTTGACCCTAATGCCATCGGATTCTAAGAGCTTTTTTTTTAAATTATTGAGTAAGGAAAAAAAGTTAACTAAACTCACTAGAGGCAAGACAACGTGTGCTGGGTCTACTAGTATTCATATATAACTTTACGTCACAAGTATGTATCCTAACGTGCATACCCTTTTAGTTGATAAATACAATAAGTAGTAAGTCAGTATTGATTTGAAAAGTTTAATGACATCTCTTTTATGATATTGTAGAACCACGACCTCAAAGAATACGCGTTTGAAATAAATGCTGACTTTTGCGCTTCGTTCGGCTAATAAGGCGGCCGGTAGCATGAACTCATTAAATTTCGGGTATAGTTCTTCTGTTCCACATAAAAGCTACCAACACATCCTTAATTTTTCTGTTTGGTTTGAATATTCATGGGTAACGGTAGTCGCTTGATATTGAACCACTGGTTAATTTATTACCTTGTCATGAAAAAGAATGAAACGTATACGAAAGTGTACAATTGAAACAATCGAATTGATATTTCGATAATACGTGAAACGTGCATTCCACGTAGCATATTGAATAGAGGTTATCGTTGAAAAAGAAAACTTATTGGAATGCTATAAAATGACGAAGAAAAAGTTGTTGTATGTACAACACAATGAAATAGCGATTCATCTGCAACGAATAAAAAAAAATCAACATTCTAGACGTACTCTCGTAACCTACTTCAGACACCATTGTGCTCTGTGTACGCAGTATAAGGCAACTAAAATCAAACAAGTTTTACCACACTTAGATGACATCATAGTCACGACTAAAAACAGCTTATGACCTCGATTCACTTTCTTGTAAAATATTACTTGAATTGAATGTAATTGCAGAAAAATGCAGAATTCAATCTGTTAAATCAACCGAAAAAGACTAAATTTTATACAATGATTAAACTATTGCTTGATCACAATCTCACGTGATGTTATAATGATGTATGTGGTCGAAAGATGGTATGCGCTGGTTTAGCATTAACCTGTTCACTCTTTTGAAGGTAGCCAAGTCACAATCGGAAGGAAAAACGGATGTTAGCAACTTGTTCCAATCCTCCGGTGGACTTAAAATAAACATATTAGTTAATAAGTAAAAACCTCATATTTATCAATTTTATCAATAGGCAAGCATTTGCTGAACTTACCTAATGAATCGAAGTGACGTAACCCTTCGATTAAAAGCATGGCCATTAGAAAAAAAACCCTCCATCCATGATTTAAAGAACGATAACGAATAAACACATATTTTTATGAAACAATGTCAAGTTTGAAGTTCTAATACTACGCTATATGTTCTTCAAGTCAGTGTTTAGTATTGACTCAGAAAATCTTAGTTTCTTGTCCAGTTGTAAGTCATAATACTTTAGTGAATGTGTAATATGAAATTACACATTAAATAACTTGTTCTATTAAAATATGTTAAATAGGGTGAAGTATTCTAAAGGGGCAAAAAATTAATAGTCGCAGAGCCCGCAATAACAACATCTGTTGCATGACTGGGCCGGCTCGACCGGTGAAATACCACGACCTCACAGAAGACAGGCGTAGAAGTACAGTGGAGTAGAAGTACTCTGCGTTTCGTCTGACGAGTGAGGTGTCGGAGGCCTAAATTCAGTAATCTTTCCCTTCTTCCCACCCTTCTCTCAGAAGGGTAGGATGGGAACGGGAAGAGAATTGGACGGGTAGGGGTTAACGGGGAAAATTAAATATTATTTTCAATTTACATATACACAATTGCTCGTTGTGGATGTCTATGGGTAGCACTCACTTAACATCAGGTTATCCGCTTGTTCGTTTGCCACCTTCTTCGATAAAAACCTTCTTTAAAAGTCATCAAATAGATTACCAGCTATATCACTAATAATTATTAATGTCTTATGTAAATAGATAATTCTCTTACAAAAAAATAACTAACCTGTTTGTAATCCCTGCTCATCCCTCGAAGAATAGGTGTGAATGAATTATATTTATATTTACCAGACTACGTTCCTTTAAAGATAAAGCGTTATTATTCAGACTACAAAGATACATATTAAAAGCACCATTATACTTAAAATCTCTTAGCCATCGTGGATTTAGTCATACATCATACACGCTTTAGAATACGGTAACCTCATTTCTCAAAGAAAGTATTATCTCTAGTAATTTACAACATACTTTAAATATTTATTGTAGCTTAGCTCAGAACCTATCATTCATAGCAAGGCACAGAACTAAGTTCTTTATAATTCAATTCAAAAGATATGAAAATGAAATGGAAACGTTTATTTTGGCATTGACAAAAAATGTAGTAACAAAAATAGTAAAATAGTGATGCGTCTGGCTCCTACACTAGGCTCGAGACCCGTTTTATAAGACCTAGGACTCTTTCGTCTTAGTCCTATAGATGAAGGCACGTAACTAACAATAATAATTAATATAGTCAGGAAATAATATAGTCAGGAATTCATTGTCAGGAAATAAAGATTTTAAATCCCTATTTCCTGACAATGAATTCTCCATGCCTTCCCGGATATCGTTCAAGACCTTACTAAGACTTAATAAGAGCTGTGGTGTGCTGTGCCCTTGCCGAAAACCAGTTGATAGGGACAGAGAATGTTGTTTTTAAAAATAAATTTGCTAAATTGATATTTAACAGCAGATTCCAAGATCTTGGACAAGAAAGAAAGAATGGAAATAGGTCTAAATTGATTAACAGTAGTAGGATGGCTCGTTTTCGGAATTGGAATGACAAAAGCTTTACGCCATAAAAGTGGAAAGTCACCGCTCAATAAAGAATAGTTCACCATGTGTGTAATAACAGGAAGAATATAATCAAAGACGAGGAAAATCATTGTCATCAAAGTGATATTATCAGGACCACTAGCGTTTGATTTTATTGAAGAGACTATTCTTTGCACATCTAGATCGGACGCAGAAGAAAAGGCAGAGTAATTACGATTACTCTTAGGCATGGAAGAAATCAACGAAAGTGTATTATGCTTGGTGATAATGTCTAAAGGAGACATAGACGTGAACTCACTGTTCAATTCACTAAGGGAAATGTTACTTGTATCTAGAGATATGTATTGGTTTGGTTGAGAAATTTCCAAGAATTAGTTGGCGAAGAGTTAAGAATATTCTGATGAATACATCGGCGTTTTGTAGCTCTAACTTTGCAACTCTCATATAATTACACCAGTTTCTTACTATTTTTAAATTGGACCAGCTTATGTCACTGAGATAATTTTTGTATTAAAAGCACGAGTCATAGCGCTGCGTATAGTATCTCAAATGAATCTCAAATAAATCTCGAATGAATGAATGAATCGAACTAATCCAATGAGTCTGTGACTGAGTGAATGAATGAATCGAACGAAACTCGAACGAATCTCGAAAAAAATCGAACGAATCTCGAATAAAAATCAAATGAATCTAATAGAGAATTATTATCCTAATCTCAATTATAACATCAGAAACCAAGGTTACAAATTATACATACAAATAGCAAAGCACACTGAGGCTAATGTTAAACAAGGATGCTGATTGTACCTACTTACTTATGTTTCAATGCTAAACCGCTAACAAAAAAAAAGAAATTGATACAAATGACACATTAAACAATGTATATAATATAAACATGATCTACAAAATACAAGCTATACGAAAAGAATAAAACTATAAGTAGGTATCAATCGGTAATTGAGACTACGTATGTATATCTGCGTGTAGAATTAAACAAAAATACACATAACAGAGTATGCCTTAATTAAATTTAATTATTGTTCTAGAGCAACTCACATGGAACTAATTTAAAGAAAAAACATAACATTAATTGAATTGAATGAATCAGAATTTAAAAATATCTATATTTTCTAAGGGAGAAACAAAAATAAAAAACCAAAATAAGAAATGCAACTACCATTGGAAAGAGAACAAAAAAAGAATTAAAAGTTTGAATACTCAGTCATTTAAATTAATATAGTTATTTATATTAATCACAGTAGTCTATCTTAAGTTATTAATATTTATGTATGAAAACATAAAAGAATATTTAGAAAATTAAATTAGAATTGTTTACTAACCTATTTGCCGTATTAAATGTAATTATTATTATGAAACAATATGGCTACAAATAAATTTAAGAAAAGAGTTATAAGTAGTATGTACTTAAAAATATGATTCACTCTATGTATCTATATTATCGTAGTTCATTGTATTTATTTCGTATAAATGTACATTCCAGATCAAATCGTGTTCTACAAATTTGTACAGATTCATAACATTGATATTTTACTAACAATATTCTACATTTTTTACAGAACAACACGAAGAACAAATTTTACATCAAATTTCTTAATTAACCATTGTCTGGAAAACATAGCTATCAATTGCACAGATGATTTATTGTCGTTTATTTTCGTTTTCATTTCAACGTGAAAAAAATTTCGTCTTTAATACCTTTATAAACAAATGTATAAGTCGTCTTCAATTCTTTTGTAAGCTTACAAAAATAATATTTTGTTGGAGATTTAGAACGGTATCAAAATCTGAATAAATATATTTTTATGGTTCTGATTTATTATAACATTTTGACATTTCACCGACTACACTTTATTGAACACAATTCGAATACAAATACAAGAGACGTGAAATTATTTTAACAGTTACATACTTGTAATATATTTTATTTTAGTAAGAGTGCCACGACAATAGGCACTGTTCGTACAAAGCCTATTGTTCTTTAGAATTGATTCGTTCAATCATTCTAGCTATAGAAGGCACTATACAAAAATTGCAAAATCATTCCTTCGTTCGTTCAAACCTTAATAGCCACTATATGAATCTTGTTGATTCCCCCATTAGTTTGTGTTCCCCATAACTAGAAGTAAAAACTGTTCTAATTATTAAATTTATTCAACCCATAGTAATTTCTATTTGTATCAAGTTAACTAATTCCACTTAATCTTCTGGAGGAGGGCTGGTGGCAACCGATCTTTGTGGCGATCAATGGGGGAGGTCAACCTCTAGCAGTAAATGAATGTCGGCTGAAACGACGACGAAGAAAGTGATTCCATCTCTCACTTGAGTAACCAAAAAAAATGTCATCCATCAGTCAATTAGAAACCGATCTAAGAACAAAATCCATTTGAGTTCTGTTCTGTTCAATTGTTGGCCCCAAAGACAATGATTCAACTTCAGCTAAAGCTAAGACCGTCGGTTCACAAAGCGGAGCACAATACACACCTCTTGACACTAAGAAGATATTTCAAAGGAAATATTGCGATTGAAAGTGTAGTCCGTTCCATATTGTGTTTTTCAAACGAAACAATTTATTATATTTATTTATGTACGAAGAAAACAGAACCGCTAAAACTTAAAAAAGTAATTTCTGAGTGTAAATAAGCTGATCACAGTAAAAACGTGTTATTATTTTTTGTATGTTTTCACAAAGATACGGATATTTCATAATATTTTTTGTTAATGTAATACGTTATATGTTTGCTGTTTATAAGTTACAACTGGACTATGAATCCGCCTGATGTTAAGTGGTAATAGTAGAAAATACGATACGAACGTTAAGCTTACTAAGTCTGGAGTATTGTGCCTACGTATTGCCCTGCCAAGGAAACCTTGCCGTATAGATCTACTGCAGCATTTCCTTAGCAGTCGGACAACCGTTAAGAGATAGAATAAATACAAAATAAAACAATATACACAATGAGGAACGCTGTTAATTAACATTTACAAAGATATCGGTATATCTTACATCTTACTTAACCATGTCCAGTCACATGGTTAATTTCGCTCGGTTTAGTATCAACTAGTTGTGTGGAGCCAGCTTTGCTCGGCCTTGTTTTTAATATTGTCGTGTTGTTTCTGAATATATATTTATTATCCGGATAATATCATAATACCTGTATTTTATTGCCGTTTTTTATTTTATTCCGTCCCTGAAAACAGGGATATAATTGAATTTTTGACATTTTCTAAAAATGAATCCTAATTAGATCTATTTACGCCCCCAAAACCCACTGCATACTAAATTTCATATGCAAGAATTGCTCGTTTAAAGGTATTAGAGATATATAAGTATGGTTCATTTGGTATGCTTCTAAATACCAGAACGTGAGTACTACTGAAATATATCATCATATTTTTATGACATGGCTGACAAGCCGAAAGTTTTGTTTGTTTTATTAATAAGAGTATCATAATAGGTTGTTACTCAGCACACGAGTCCCAGGACAAGTCGGCGGGAGTTAGCGCCGATCAATATCGACTAATGAGCAGATCGTGCCGGATTGTTTCAACACGTGCAAACAGGAATCGGCCCTGAGATGTAAACTGAGGCACCAACTAATGATATATTGCTTGTAATATTGCCCTCTTTATTTGAAACGGTAACGGTAGAACCCTAACTTGGAACCAGTTTTATATTCTTTTTTTGTATGTCAGCAGTGCTACAATTTAAATAAGGTAGTACAAAGCAAAGGGTAGTTTTATTCTTTTTTTAGTCCTCTATCAAGGTGACCATGACAGTTTAAATACCTCACATCGTTTATACTAAACTACCATGTTTTATCTCATAAACCAACAATGAATTACTATTTACATTTTTTGTAATAACAAATATAGCAAGATTACAACTTATGTGTTTTTTGTGCAATAGTAATGTATAACGAACTATTTTCAAATAAACACTATAGAGAAAAGAAGCTTCTTATTCGTTGGTTCGTTAGTCGCGTTTTCACTATTCGTGGGTGAAAAAAATTAGGACTTAAAGCCTAAGACTTAAAGCCTTATTTTCAAATATCTCTCTATTCGCGGTTTTCGTTGGTGAAACTGACTTGGAGGAAATGGTAAATCCGCGTTCCGTTAAAGAAGAGCCACAGATTACACTGAAAGCGTGTCCATTGACTTGAAAAAATTAAAGGTTTACCGTGTCCCAAATACTTTAGCAATGGTAGAGACAGCAACGACAAGATCTGTTGTACGAATACTCATCAATCAATCCTGATTGAAATGTCTTTTAAATCCGCAAATTAACAAAAAGTTAAAGTAAACTTTTTTTCTTTAGACCTTTGTTTAATGATTAATATGAATGTACCTACGTATATTTTATTGTTAACAACATCTGATTAAATTTAGTTTATGTGATATTTTTTTTTATTTCAGGATCTTAACGTAACCTATACAAATTACCATTCCATATTTCGTGGTTTCCGTATTCGCGGCGTATGTACTGTATGAGTTTTTGTGTATACAACTTATTACATTGTTTGTATTGTGTATACAACTTATTATAACTTATTTGTGTATACAACTTGCGTATAAAATAGAAGCAGTTTATGCTCATTCATTGGATGATGAACCATTAACGAATGAATCTATCAAAAGTAATATATAAATGGCGTTATAGCAAATTCAATAAATTATCGTGCAATCAATTTTCTCTGAAAACAGTTGGAGTGTTATTAAAACCGTTCAGTCTGATTGTTTCGTCAACAAAATTAATCCTTTTCGAATATCCCTATTAACTCACACACGCGCGACGTCACATATTGATGGAATTGTTTCAAACTTGAGCACCAGCGACTAAACACTACATCAATTAAATTGAAATACAATATAATTTATCTATTAATTTACTGAAAGCATAAACTGTATAAAACTATTACGCACAATTGCACGCACAAAATCTATACATATTTTTATTAATTTGATGAGTTGTAAACATGATTATAAGCAGCAATATAAATATAAGAAATATAAGAAGCAGCAATATCCATTTATTACATTTTAGAACTCCTACATTAACCATTTAAATGAAAATAGCATAAAACGTTTTAAAAAATTTAATAACAATCTAGGTATAATTTAACGACTAAACTAATTTGGCATTTATTGGACAGCTATGTAAATGGACTAAGTAATACGGCTTAACAAATTTATACCCGCATCTGTTATTTGATCAGGATCTAGATGGACGTCGAAACGAACTCGAGTCTAACATTCTGTTGTCTGTCAACTTAAGCTCGACCCCTAGAATCGCCAACGGCGAGTTACACAAGGGTTCAATCTAATTCGGTTTGTACGATTCAACAATTTTGGCCCCAGATGTACCTCGGCAACCCACTTGAGATTAAAATTAGGTAAATATTATGTAACATATAATCTAAGTCCTGATCAAAAAAGAGATGAGTGTATAAATTGCTTATGGCGTTTTTTTATACGAAAAGGTTAATAATTTAACCCTTCTTTAAAATTATTATATCATTTAAACATTTTTGTATTATTGTAATCTTATTTCTTTGACGTTTCAAAGAAAAACTAATTGTTTAGTCCATTATACCGGCGTAATGCTTTGTACTTAGAAGCTTTTAAAACTACGTAAATTTAAAATGGCTTTTTACTATGATTTATTTTTTAATATGATATTTTTAATATGAGCTTCGTAGAAATATGAGGGTGATAAGACCCCAAATAATTAAACTAGTAATTGTATTATTTATCTGCCACAACATTTTTTTATATATATTTTTATTCAAAATACACCTTCATACTTACCTCTCTTGGATTCTTTCGTACTCACCAGTGGGTCGCAAGCGAATATTGAATTGCCCCTAAAGCCTAAGGGATTGGACAATCCCTGACTGACGGCAGTGTTGCCATAAGAACAGTCTAGTTTGTGCCTACACCTATTTATTTTTCTAAGAGTCATGAGGTGTGTCCAAAAATCGAAAAATTTTGTTAATTACTTGGAGTATAGTCAACTTTGGGAAGCGCAAAGCCAATCGGAACATTTCTTGAATATTTCATTTAAATTGGTCCAGCCGTTTGGGAATCTATAGAGAACATACAAATCGATTGTCAGGTTTCCCACTCCTATATAATTGTAATCCAAATGTTTTCATCTTTGTTCCACTTAATACACTAATAAAATTATAAATATCTACAAAACTAAGCTATCAACATAATAAGAACAAACGTCTTTTTTTTTTTCAAACAAAGATTTTTCAAACAACTCCTTCTCGAGATCTGGTTATAAAATGCCGCCTACGTTAAAATGACTGTCATAAAAAGTGACATATAAATAATGGCATGCAGACATCATGTTCAGCAGCAGTACAAAACGTCGTTTTAAATAATTGCAGCACGCTTCGCCGCATGGAAATTCACGCTACATTCGTTTAAAATACCATATTTGACCTAAATTTAAAACTCCTAATAAAAATTTTACTTCGACTAAAACTTCTCGGTTTGCAATTGTCAAATAATACGACGTTTTACCTGATGACTTACATTACTATATTAAAATTGTTACCTAAACCAATATTGTAAAAAAGGAGAAATTTTTTTGTAATGGGTCAACTCTGAAACTACTGAACTGATTTTTCACCGGTAAAAAGCTACATTATATATAAGTAGCATTGACTATACTTTATACAAGCTGAGCCCCGCAAATTAACCAGCCGTACAATTTAATTTAACCGACCATTGTCCAGCCTAAGCTGAACCCTGTTTAATATGATTGACCATACAGATCTGAGTTCAACTAACATTTTAAATTTATTATTTTTCCATACAAACTTTCCTCCTGCTTTAGACCTTTAGGGAATGACTTTAGAAAATTCGATGGGCATTGTATTATGAGTCTCTATCATAATTACTTTATGTGAAATAATTTTTTGATGAAAATCATGAATCTTTAGGTTAAAGCACCATTTCTTAGTATAGGCTTATTTATTTAATCTGGTTGGAAAAATATGAGTTAGAGTTACTTAGCACACAGCGCACATGCCGTCAATGTCATCTAAAAACCCATTCCACACAGCATTTCATAATAACATGATTAACTAGTAATCGGACTGTCTAGAAAAAATAAGTTATACAAAGAAAAGAAATCTCACATCTTAAGGCAGCTCCTTGGAATACCTACATTTGTTTGTTTGTATAAAATATCAAAATTGTATGAAATCTTGTCCTTTCGGATTTTTTTTAAATGATTCTCTTTTCTCTCAGTCTAATTAGTCTGAGTGTCTTCTAGTTACAAAAGTGTCGAGATCCATCTAATTATTCAGCGACCGGTTGAGAGAACCAGAATATGTTTTTTATCTATCTTCATTTTAATTAATACGTTAGTTTAAGAATCAAGAATGGGTATAACTACCCGCCGTGTAGACTTTTACCTATCAAAGTACACCTATCTGCATGACTGAAAATCTTGCCTTATTACTTTTATGGAAACTTATTATTATACGCCTCAATTATTTATCCTTTTTTTCAATGAGTACTAATGTAATTCCGCCTTGGTGATTTCCTAGTTGTCTATTTCTTTCTAAGTACGATAGGTCTTAAGGTCGTTTATTTAATGGTTAAAAGTATAGACAAAAGATATTGATTTAATTTCCAATCAAAGACAAGAGAAAATTTATTTGTAAGGACCTACTATCTAGGACATAATGGAAAAATGTGTTAAAAATAAAAATGTTTGTCAATGAAAAATATACTTTGAACCCCTCAATAGTAGAGAAAGTGTGTAAATATACATACGAGTATCACTTTCTACAGTGGTAATGTAACTTTTTAAATTTACTTTTTAAACACAACTCCGCTTTACGGAAATCGGGTCACCGCATGTCGTACTTAAAACTACACAGTGCTGCATGAAGTTGCATTGAAGTTTTCAAGGTGAAAATAATAAATTGTACCTCGGTACTAAAATCGTACAATTATACACCTTTCTACATTCCTTCGTTTTTCTATCGCCCGGTTTCTGAAAGGTTTGTCAAAGTTTTATTAAACTAACACTCCTGTCAAGTTTAAGATAATATCGAATCGATGTCAATTTCTAAAAGAATAAAAAGTACATGATCATGCTTCTAGCAACTCGGGCGTATGTCCCTCATAGTAGTAAGTAATAAGGATCCGACTTCTACGACTACCCAGGTCTTTCTTCTCTTCAGTATCCTCAATAATATACATTAATAGTATACATAAATGGAGGTTCTAGGATGGTTGCGACGTACAGGACGTCGTAGCGTCCTCCTTCTCCCACAAGATGGACCTATGATCTGTTAAAGTTGCGGGAATTCACTGGATGAGGGTGGCAGGGGACCATCTTTGTGACGTCCACGTGACATCCAACAATGGAATCTATTGACTGATGATTATGATTTGGATATTTATATATTCATTAGACTTTCGATGTCTAAAATCTTTGTAAAAGTGTTTTTTTTCCATATGCATCCGCAAGCAATTGGCATTGGCTATTATATTGCAGAGCAAACCATACAACATTTTAGAAGCTACTAATTTTTTAGCACTTTAATCCATCCAAAGCAGCTATCTACAGCAAAACGAAGGTTTCTTCGAAGTTTGAATAGTCTGACAAATAAAACACAAAGTTTTCCAAAGGCAAGTTTTAATCATGGTCCAACGTATACTGAATGAACGGACCCATTCAATGTAAAATTTCGCATCTCTATATTCACTTATAT
>JWHW01047862.1:309572-322453 GCA_000931545.1 Papilio glaucus | reverse complement strand
AGCCAAAGGATTAGCCATAGGATCTCGGCCGCACTCGCAAGGCAAATGATTACCACGTATTACAATAATATCTACTTCCAACACGACCGCTTCCGGCGATTCTAGCATATGATTACCGGTCAGCTTAAATGTATGGACACTATTGTTCTGTATTAATGACAGCTCTTCTATGCCGTCGATTTTATTATTGCACATTTCGAGGGTATCTACATGTCGGAGACCGTCAAAAGCGCCTGCGCGTATTACTCCAAGATCGGACTCTCTCAGAGCGAGGCGCCCGATGCGAGTCATGCCAAAGAAAGTATCTTGGAGAAGCGCCGGTAGGTCCATGTATGCCAGTTCGAGCACACCTACTCCTTCAAGGCCGGCGAATGCTTGGGGTTCGATAGACCTTATGCCGGAAGGTAATTCTATTTGGTTAACATCGTTTAAACCCGAGAAAGCATGGGCGAGGATTCGTTTGATAGGATTATTACGAAGAGATATCAGTTTTATAAAATTAGTTCCGGCGAAAGCATAGCCCTCGATTTGTGCGATCTTGTTGTGGGTGAGGACTATCGAGCTGATGTTCTGTAGGGCGGCGAAGGCGAACGCGTCGACCGTAGTGAGCGGCGTGTGCTGTATGAAGAGCTCGTTGAGTCGCGGCAGGCCTCGGAAGGCGAAGGGCTTAATTCTGGTGAGGTTGCAGGCGTCGAGCGACAGGCGGCGCAGCTGGCGCAGGTGCGCGAACGCGTCCGAGCGCAGCACGCGCAAGTCGGCGCGCGACAAAGACAGCTGCATCACGCTCGCGCTCAACGCCGTGGGCACTCCGCGGAGCGTTGCACTGTTACATACTACCTGTAAACAAAAACAATGAATATCCCTCAAATATATTTGTAGATATAGGCTGTGCGGAAATGGCGTGAATATCGACGATGATTTGGCTCGATGTTCCTAAAAAGAATGTAGGCTCTAAAGGGCTCAAAAATATTTCTATATTCACCCTTTATATATTTACATTTTGACGGTTCTAATGTTATTTTTTTAATAAACCGTCAAGGCAACCTTCTATAAAATTTGACTGACAATGTGAAATATTGGTACAGTCTAAAAATTAAGTTTCCTGACGAAGTCGTCCGTATGAAACAAATGCTCGGAATTATCAGAGTTTTATGTGCATGACGAATGTGACCCAATTCTGTACACAAATACTTTGTAAACATTATAATCGTCTGCGAATAATTCTCTCACTTGGTAAAAACTATACATATGTGGTGTTTTTACAAAGACAGTGGAATGTGGACTCTGAATTTTAGATACAGTTCATAATGGCATTAGTTAAAAGTAGTATTTTGTTTATTTTTAAGACACGTTATTATTTTTTGCGGGGATTTTTGGCAAAGAGCCAAAGAAACGTGTAACAGCACCTCTAAATAACATTATTAACACGGATGTTACTTCTAAGTAATATTAAATAAAGTTATTATAAATATTTAACATTACAAAAATGGTACAATACCAAATTAGCTAATATAATTCATACCATGGGTTTCCACTGACGTATAAACTTGTCGCAAACATATTAGTATTTTTTTCGAAGAGAAAGATAGAGAGAAAGCTTTTTTCGATACACGATTTTACGCTACGGTTCATCATCATCATCATCTCCTTGCCCTTTTCCCACTCTTGTGAGGTCGGCACAGAATGACTGTAGTCCATACTGTATAGGTTTTGGCTATAGTTTTTACGGCCGGCCGCCTGCCTGACGCCAACCCTCCTTGGGATTTTACGCTACGGTTAGTGTTATGAAATAAAAAAAAAATATTTGTCAATATTTATCGTTGATATAAGGTTGTCTACTTGTCTTTATCCTGTTACATTTCGGGCTATTCGACAGCTTCAAGATTCAGCTTCAATAGGGAGTATTGTAACGTGATTTTATATTTACCTGGGATTGTGACAGGCAGATGCACTGCGAGGGGCAGGACGGCACCAGCGCCGACGTTAGCAACTGGGCGCGCACTGCCGGTGCTCCGAGAGCGGTCCATGTCGCCACCACCACCAGCGAGCGCACCAACAACCTGGTACCATTCACATTTATATTATATACTATAGACTATAGACTAGCTAATTCCCGCGGCTCTGCACGTATTCGATACTTATTTTCCACGCTCGAAAGCCGCGTATAATAAATTAGGCACGAATTAGAGGTAACACGTGTCATATTTTTAATGTCAAAACATGTTACATTACCACGGCAACCTATAACAATATAGGCCAACATAGGAAGCCACCAGCCAGAACAGAACAATAGGCCAACATAGGAAGGTTGTATGTATTTACTATCTCTCGAGAACACTTTTATTTTCGGAAGAATTTTCTGTACCCCAGATAAAAAATTTCATGATGATGTGTAAAATTTCATGATGATCGGTTAAGTCGTTAAGGCGTAAGAAACAAATACATAATTATAATACTATTTCGGAAGCAACTAGAAATCCGTTCTGTCTTCGCACGAGTAGCAAAGCATAACTTTTTTTCTGTTAATATGTACCAGCCGAGTGATTTCCAAAGTTGAAACGGCATCTAACTAAAATTTGTAAAGGATAAGAAAAATGGGTAGTAGCAACCACGAACTAGAATGTCCTAACTTAAACATTGCCGTCCGGCCGCAGGCAGTCAGGACTTTGGCTCATTCGGTACCATCCTACGTCTTAGGGCCCACTCAATATTTGCCGCGACCCACAGGTGGGTCGCAACTCATAGTTTTGGATTTTCAGTACTAACCTGTTGTCTTCTCCAACAATACTCCTTTCAGGCGGACCGATGATCGCGTAAAAACTGCGGTTAATAATTGGATGCGGAGGATTTTGTGTATAAGAAAACTTGAGGAGAATCCAATGTCCAGCTGTGGACTGATACGGACTGATTATAATAATGAGGCTCATACAACCAAACCAATAATTAATTTTACTCGACTATTAAATTATTTATTACATTGCAACTAAGTCAGGGTAACAATATGCCATTTTAGCAGCAAATCGTATAGTAGCGGTTTGTAAATTTCATTTTATGGAATAAGAGAAGAAATAAGTAATAACCTGGTTAGTAAGGGGGAGGCCATGGGCGGGCGCAGGCNCCCGCCGTGCGCCCTCACCGACGCGTCTCCATCACGCCGCGATCACGCGAACCTGTCGACAAAACTTACACATTAACCTTATCTATATATAGAACAAAACTTTGACAAGGACAAGGTTGTTTCTAAGAGCATTATGAAGAACATGAACGCTAGGAGTAACCTATTAAGAAATACACCGATGTCTCGTACCACAAGGCTCTTAAATAACTTATCTAAAGATATTTAGTTCTAGGGAGACGAAGTTTACAGAGGCTGCATACAAGGTGTGGAATACATGTGAATTTAAGTGTTTGCAATGATTTTTTTATTATGTCTCCACATATATTCGTATAACTATTGTTAATTGTAATTGAAAGTACATATAACACCGAATTGGGGTTATTTTATAATTATTTTGTCAATAAATAAATAAATATGCGCTCACACTTGCAACCCAGACAGGTAGACAGAGATTATAGATTTCCATTTGGCGCGATCCTGGCAAACCTCTCTCGCTTCCTCTACATCTATGGGTACATGCTCGTCGGTTACGAGTACTCCTTATATCGCCCTTTTTTAGTATGTCGCTAATCTGATTGATATATGTAATTCTCCTTGGGCGTCCCCTGCCAACACTGGCACTCACTTTTGCAACATAAATTTGTTTCGTTACTCTCTCTTCACTCATCCTTCAAACACGCCCGAACCACCGAAGAATACTTTTCCAAGATTCCATGATTTAAACCATTGTTCTGATTTGGTTAAACGGTAGGTACTTTCTTAAATGTTATAAAGGTAATTTAGGATACACTATTATAATTTCAATATTACTAAATTTTTATGTGTGAATGCTGTGCATCAGATCCTGCTTAAATTATGTCGTTTATCATATAATTTTAAATAACGAAAAGTCTGGCCATATTCTACCCACTAAATTATAACTGCATCGTGAAATAAAAATTATTTTAATAAAAAATAAACGTGTATTAAGTTGAAGTTATATTATGCTGTATAATGTACAAGTTGAACTCGTTAGTGAAACAACTTGCACCAACGTGGCGTGATGTGCTTCAAATGTAGCGGATGTTAACGAAATCCAAGAGAATTATTATAAAAATACACACTTTTTTTACTTTTTAAATAAGAATATAAACTTTCAAGATTATATCGATGAGGCCTTCTGTAGTGCATACAACTTAAGTCTAGCCCACATTGACCTGAGGGGTAGCTTGTTTAATATGTATTTTGATGATTTTTTATGCTTCCGCCAACGCTTCTGCAACGCCATTCATAAACGTCCACAAACAACCAGTAAAACCGAAACAGGATGAGTTTGTTAACCGTAACTGTACTAACCCTGGCTTTCTGAAAGGCTGATCAACGGGAAAATAAGCTAGCCAACAGTCAAATTTCCGATCAAACCTCATTTGAGTTGCTAAAAGCATGATCATCAGCTTTTTTAGAAAGTGAAATCGATTTGACATAATATTTAACTTAACAGGAGTGTTAGTTGTATAAAAACTTGACAAACCTGTCAGAAAAGAAAAAAAGAGGCCGTCCTTTTCATTACACCACAATCTGATGGTGCAAGAGAGCATAGAAGACTGTCTATTAGTCTTCTATGTCTTCTAAACTTACAAACATTTTTATTTATATTAGATTATAGTTTACGCATCCTTAACAAGTATGTTAGGCGTCGCTTAAAAGTGGATGTTGTGACTAGGATTGAGAAAGGTATGCTTAGGTGTTTCGGGGTTGCAAAGTAAATAAGTGTACGAAGGAAGCACGCCCTAGCAGAACTTATATCGATCAGATTAGTGGCTTACTAAGTTGTACCGTAACCAACCAGCATGTATGGTAGATGTATGGATGTAGAAGAAGCGAGGGAGGTGTGACAGGAACGCGCCAAATGGAAATCCATGATCTCTGCCTACCCCTCTGGGTAACGGGCGTGAGCTCATATTTATTTATTTACAGTTTACGTTAGTTCCTTTAAAGTTTTAAAAATGTCTCAAAAGCTATTTGCAGCTAAATTGCTTGTTTACGGGAAATCGCAACAACAATAAAAAGAAATAGGATAAAAAGACAGAGGTAATAAAAACAGTTTTATATGTTTTGTTATGAGTAAGTTGTTGCACTGTCCGGGGGCGGAACTGTTTGCGGTCGCCGTGCCGAGTCACAGCCAGCCGGCGAACAGTTTGCGTTACTGCTCAACTTTTTGTTTAATGTTTCATAAATTCACACTTTGACTGTGTCACTAAATTATGTGTAAAGAAGTGAATTCGGTATTAAGAGAATAAATTTTTAATGTCTCCGATCGATTGTGAACTTAGGTACGGTGATCTTCAACCAGATGAATCGACGATCGGGTCAAGTCTGACCTTTGAAACAAATACACTCCATATGTATTGTTTAAAAAAAGTATAGGGAACGATAACAGTTTGACAACCTGAGACGCATAAAGTGGTAATGTCTCTTATTATTGCAACTTTATTCAACCTTTTTCAATTCCGCGACAAATGAAGGAATAAAAAAATAAATATTACTTCTGCCGGTGATCATATTGACTACCATTTGTTAGTAAATGTTCTTGTAATGATCATTGCGACTGTGCGCATTGCCCTATTAAGGTTATTATTTTATAATTGAGGTGAGTAGAGAGTACATCATACGATTTTGCGCGGTCCTAGGATAGATTTTTTGGCTATATACGTCATCGTCGCTTTGTGACTTTCCTATCACAAATGTATGTACTTAATAATGACATTTGTATAAAATTGCAGGGACATGTAAGTGTGCGAATGAGTTTTGTGACAGCGGTTTTGTGTGCGAGTGAAATGTATTGGAGGCGCTCGGCCAGTTCCTTAAGATAAATAAATATGCGCTCACGCCCGTAACCCAGAGGGGTAGGCAGAGATCATAGATTTCCATTGGGCGCGATCCTGGCACACCTCTCTTGCTTCTTCTACATTCATACATCTACGCATACATGCTCGTCGGTTATGGGTGCTCCTTTTATCGCCCTTTTTTTAGTAATTCACTAATTTGATCGATATAAGTTCTTCTAGGGCGTCCCCTACCAACACTGCCACTCACTTTTGCTACATAAATTTGTTTCGTTATTCTCTCTTCATTCATCCTTTCCACATGCCCGAACCACCGAAGCATACCTTTCTCAATTCTAGTCACAACATCCACTTTTAAGCCACTCTTTTCCCTTATAATGCTATTTTTAATCCTATCATTCAGTGTCACGCCAATATACTTCTTAAGGATCGCATCTCAACGGCATTAACTCTACTAGCATGCTTTTCCTGCCAAACCCAACTCTCACTTCCATACATTAAAGTAGGGACTAGTACAGCATTGTGTATTGCCAGACGAGCCTTCATAGACACATTCTGACTCCTCACTACCGTACCTATAGCCCCATTCAACTTATTTCCTGCATTCACTCGTCGTTCAAAATCTTTAACATGCCTACCATCTCTACTAAACATACATCCCAAATACACGAACTCTTCCACCTGTTCCACTACTTTACCGTTAACATTTATATCAATAACTGTCTTACTCTGTTCTCTTTCAAACACCATTACTTTCGTCTTATCTACATTCATCGTCATGCCTTTACCTTCTAATGAATCATTCACTACATTCAGCATAAGTTGTAAGTCCTCCGCCGATGACGCAAACACGACCTGGTCATCGGCGTATAAGATAATTAAGATAATTATTGGGTAATTATATTAGATTTTATTTAATACGTAAGTTATTTTATTTGAAATCAATTATATTTCTTTGGTACATGACGTGTTCTCTCCCAAATGTTCGGCATAAGCCCGACGTAATCATTATTGTGGTTAAAGAAAGTACGCTTGCAAGCGGATTCTTACTTGGTAAATGGTTACTGCCGCCCATGAACATAATTAACACTAGAAAAGTTTAAGCCTGAAGCCGTAATTTGAAGCTGTGTTGCCTCAGTTCAAGCTTGTAGCCTCTAAGAAAAATAAGTAACAACTAAGGACATAACATATAAAATTGTTTGTTCTTAGCTACGTTTATACACCGCGAGTTGACACTTCCAAAAACATCACATCAAACGTATTGTCATTTCTCTCGAAATAACTTGTTTTTGATAGTGTAAACTCGGTGATGACTAACCAGTATTAGAAAGATGAGTATTCTATATAGGTGGATTGCTACGGCAAAAAAAATAACTAGCTCATCGGTTCGTCATCGTTACTCGTTTACCGCAGCTCTTAGACCGAGAAACACGTGTCATATTATGTTTCTTTTTAATTATAATTAACACTTAAAACGATATTTGTAAACAGTTTTACTGTTAAGTTTTCCACAGTAGAATGTAAAGCGTGTGTAGTGGAAAGGATGACCTAATTAGAGTGGTTAAACTTTTGCGACAGTCGCTTGAAACAAGGAGCGAACAACACGCGTCGAGTTCCTACACCAAATGTTTAGTCACCAATTAATCTTACCGAATTTGGACCGGCCAGTGTTGTGGACAAGTTTAATTGGTTTTCTGGCGGCACACAATCTATCATACGAGCGACGGTCCGTGTCGTCTCTACTAATGAGACGCTAACATGCCGCTAACATTCACTACATTAATTATTGTAGTATTTTTATGTAAAATATTATTACATTATTTCTAAATCCAGAGGTACAAATAAAGCATTATTTAATTATCATTAATTTACTTATTTATTGGAAGCAGAAGACTTCCGATATATAAGTAAATGAATATATATAAGTAATATGTACCGATGAAAATATTTGGATGCAGAAAGTGGAGGCCTTGATATTATAGAAAGTATTGGTCCATCCCACCTCCATTAATGGACCATATACAGGCCATTGGTGTTGATATATTTGTACTTATTATGTTCTTAAATTATCTCATCTTATTACACATCATTTAGAATAATTGACACATCTGCTACATATTGTCTTTTTATCAGCCGTAGGTTAAGTGGAAGACAATGCCTTTAGCATAAAGTTCTTTTATATAAATATGCATCGTCATCCTTTCCTTTTAGTACTTATGCTGAGCACAGTATGACCGCCTGCCTGACGCCAACCCTATTCTGGAATAATTATTTGTACTTAAGTCTTCTTTCACCATTGTGATCAAACACGTTGCCGAGATAGTCGAATGTTACGAGGATCGTCATTGGTAAGGCGCATTCCTTCTATATAAATATGTATGCTGAAATGAAATAACTCAGAACCTTACACCTAAGTACTTTCACGACTAGGTCCTTTCGTTTGTCAATAAAACTAATAATATGTAAAAAACTGTACGTTAATTAATTCAATAACATGGAATTAATCTGTGTTGTAAAGTTTGCTATTATATTTAGGAATTACTGAACCCAATTTGGAACAATTAGGAATAGGGAAACTTAGCGAACTTCGACACAGTGGTGTCGCCATTTGTAATTTATTAATTCAGAATGCTTATCTCACGCTAAGTTACTTCGCTATTTTGGAATCCTAGGACACATACAATTTTAGTCCGATATATGTACATACGAGTATGTTAGTTAAGCTTTCGAATATCAGAACCATGGTAACTTTCTCCAGATAAATTCAGATTCTATATAAAGTAGGATCCAAAAGCAAGAACTAGGGATAGATCTAAAGTTACTTAATATTAAGCTACTTTTTAAGTTTAAAGTGATAGATATTAAGTAACTTAATTTTAAGTGACTTTATATTTATCCCTAGTAATTTCTTTTTGATCTTGCTCAACAGCAAGATCTTTGCTTCCTTTCATTCCAAAAAAGTTATAATGCTGCTTAAATTATACTAATTCGTATAAAGATACATCAAATATGTTCTATTTCTGGTTAGTTGTTTTTTATACAAACGTGAAAACGGAAGATAAGGCAGCTGGTAAATTAATTTAAAAGGACATCTTTCATCTCACTAGGTAGATCCAGGATCGGAAACACTACCCATTTAAGACCGAAAACTAACGGTTTGTTTTTTCGTTAATATTAATCAAAGCTTTATATCCAAAGTACATATTTTATTAAATTTTTAGTAAAAGCAATATCTTTTAATTATATTTAAACGTTTGTTAAATATTATTGTTAAATTTAATTTTCCCTTTGTATTCATAGTTATATTCCATATATTATAAAGCAAGATAAGCAGAAAGGTTTTCCCTGACACACGTAATCCTATACACAGCAGGTGTTCAACGTGTCAACTAACAGCTTTTAATGTGTTTTGCAAATACACCCTTTCCTTTCATTCATTTATCTCCCACGCCCACATATTACGATGATTTATGATCAGATATTTTCTAATTTTAAGCTACAGCAAATTCTCACGTCTGTAAGTTAAGGTAAGTACCACTTTGGAGTGAGTTGGACTGTTTTTTTCATGCACTTAGTAACGCTTTCGATTTCCCATACATTAATAAGTTCGGAAATTAAATTAGTAATTATCAAAATTATGAAAAATATTTATATTGATCAAGATGACTTTGTAAATAAAACCGATCAACCGGTGATCATTATTACTATCATCGGTAATAAAACCAACGTTATCTTAGAGAAAGTAATTTAACCGTACACAATTATTTGAAAAAAGTCGTGGATGATATAGATAAGATCTGTCGTTTTTGACGCAGGTATCGTAAATGAAATTATGCTGAAAAAATACGGTAAGTAGTTTTATACGTTAAAATCATCAGCCACAAAGGCTTCCGATCTGAATGAATAATCAGTCATTGCCGAACCGAACCGAAAGATCGAAACCATAAAGTATTGGATTTGCTGAGCCGAAGTTAGATAATTAATTTGAAAAATGACCGGGAAGCGTAACGAGAAAGATAACTTCATGTATTATTTGAGCTTCAAAAAGTAAGATTTATCGAAAATTTTGTCTCTTTTATACCCTCGGAAATTAATATCCCTTATCCGCGAAATTGATTTAAATAAAGAAGTAAAGTATGACAAACTTATCGCTAAAAAAAATTACACAGAAATTTTAACATCAAGTATAATATTCAATGTAACTTTCATTGACATATTACCTGCCCCCTAATCTAGCGAGTCTTGTTAATCATCATCGATTCTCCTTCATCTATACGTAAGCACTGTTTAAGGCTTCTATTCTGAGAAATTGTTATAACTATACTATATTTAGTTTTTTTCTAGCAAGACTATTGTCTTGTCTACGTAACGTAAATATGCACGCTCACGGGACCAGGTCTGTTTACAAATACATATAGTATTTATGTGTAATTATGCTTCCAGTGCGACGATAACTTAGTTACGCGACATTTTGTTGCAATATTTTAATTAAATATATGTAATTATTTTACGCAGAACACTGAAATTTATGTTATTTAAATTTACTTTCGTCTGTCATTTTATTCGTTGTAATCTACCGATCTTAACTTTAAAAACTTTAAAAACTTTATTTCGCCTTTCAGTATCCGATAGCCCGCCCATTTTCCTATCTGAAATCTGGGAGTTCCATCGGGCCGTTCCCTGAATGTAACAAGAGCTTCTCGAAATGAATTAATGCTTCGAATCTTCTTAAAATTAACGTATTTACTTTATTTGAAGTAAAGACCGTTTAATAACTCACATGTCTATGGTTTCACGATTTTGAAAAACATCAATTTCGATTTTATGTTGTATTACAGTTTCGTATATATTATATATTGTTCAATAAACACCAATCAAAGGAAAGCAAAGATCCTAATACACCATACTTCTCGTGCTTTTAACGTTGCTGTCAATGTAATTGGTAAACTCCGGATTAAATCAACGGGCAACAAAAACTTCTTCTTTTCAACTAACCATGGTCCCCCAATGATCGCCACAAAGTTCGATCCCCTGCCGCCCTCGTCCAGTGAGCTCCTGCAGTTATTTACAACAATGTTTTGTGTGTGGGCACATATCAACACGACTATTACTATTTTTAAAGATCGTGTCCATTGTTTAATCAGTCTGTTACATCACTTTTACGTGGTAACCTTTTCCTCAGGAAACATAAGAATGATCAAAGCTGAACATTATTATTTCAGACACTCTTGAGACGCTTTGTGATATTTACACTTGGAAAGCAGTGAAACTAAATAAACACGTTTCAGCAGATTTACGTGCTCTGCATAAGTGAATAATTGAACGCTATATATTTTCATTTTTCAGCAACCAAGTTCCAAGACATATCACAATGGTGTTAAGCGAGATTATATTATGACCTAAGGATATATCTCTCAAGATCTTCGTATGCCAATATAATTAAAGATAATAACTATTTACTGTCAGTATTCATTTCAAACGTTTGAAGGCCTAAATTTAGTTATTAAGTTAGTTAAATAATACCGCGATGCTTATTCCTGGAGTTCACAATTTCAGAAATATTTTGAGAGGTTTGCTTTCCTTCTTTGTAAAATCGGCCGTATTTAAAAAAAAACTTTGGGTCGTTGGAGTTTAATCAAAACACACCAAAAAAAAGGAAAACATTTACCTTTTCATTATACCTTCGCTTGAATAAAGATCGAATCCATAAATTACGTAGGAGGATAGCTTTAAAATCGCCAATTTTTTTTCACCTCCAATTACCAAGTCAACTCTCTGAGTACAAAGAGACGGATACTTATAACATCGTAAAAACAAATAGAATCTTCCAATGAAAATAAAAATTAATGTACTCATGACCCTTTATGAAGACGCTAAGAGAAAACTAGGAGCCTATTTTGCATTAAACCTAAAATAAATTCTATAAGTAATAGAATTAATGATAATGCTAAAATGGGCTGCTTTAGTACTCTAGAAAACTAGGAATCTTAAAATCTTATATATCCCTGTCTATGAAAAAAAAAATACGGCGGAGGGAAAGGCTTGATCTTGTTTTTCCTGTAATAGCGTCTCCATCAGTAAATATCATAACAGTTAGTAGTAATAATACAGGCCTTTTTTTCGAAATCATCGGGTCAATTCCTGGCTAGAAATATTGAGTTTTCAACCATTCAATGATGCAGTTTTAGTTTACATCAAAATCGGGCCCGAGATTCCTTTGAGTACTTTTCGCTGTTCCTCGTACATTCAGATTTGGGCATAGACTTTAAAAATTCAACCGTTACTGCATAAGTAGTGTCGCTAATGACGAACAAATTTTAGGAAGTAATGACATACGGGAAACTTACTCTGGGACAGTGGGTGTGCAAAACTTCATGTTTTTGTGGAATCGTTAAGTCGTTTAATCATTAGTTAAAGTTTAATACATTAGTTAGGATAAGAATTCAACAAAATACGAGACGGAGCCCTAATTGTAACTATTAATCAACGAAACATCTAACAAAACCTAAATTATTGGCGCCAATTCACTTTACGTTCTATTCTTTTTCTATGTTTAAAAGATTGTATATGTGTGTAACTTTTAATTCCTTTTGATTGTATTATGAACATGATATTGTATACTATACCTTTTTATAAATAAATTTCGATTTTTTAATTTTTACTATAGCCTTATGATTTTTTTTTTAAATTATAACATCATTTTGTGAAGTCGGAAGCGTTGCAGGTGTGTGTTGCAAAAATAATTAGCATAATTTAGAACAAAGTAGGTATATGATTATTAAACAAAATGTATGAAGCAGCTGCTTTCCTTAAGTTTTCCGTATGTCATTACTTCGAGAGTTAGTTCCTTACTAGCGACACAATCGAATGGTGTAACAGTGTTTTTGTTTTCAAAATCAACGGATTCCATTCCTCGAGAATGATTAATTTTTTTTTAA
>JWHW01047862.1:299049-309156 GCA_000931545.1 Papilio glaucus | reverse complement strand
CGCAGTTTCAGATTTGGCCGTGCCGCTCATTTAAAAAAAAATCAAACTCTATACGCAGTATCAGCTCAAGACGACTAGATCATGAGATGTATTATTGTTAAATGTGTTGATGTCAAATACACTTAGTTAATTGCCGCCTAGCATAGCATAACCGAAGCAAGGTAAATTTTTACTCTTCAAAACAAAAGCTTTATAAATATTCTCTTATATACGTAAAACATATAGTTTAAAATTAATATATTCAGATGTATAGTGTTGTCATCGATTTATAATGGTTATTTATTCGAATGACTACGGATCTGACAGAAGAAATTACAACAAAAAAAAACCAAAATAATAAAACTCGCAACCCTTAACCATTATACAGTCGGGTGTTTTAATTCAGAAATCCTCCCCCGGGCCAAGTGAACTGTCTACAACACTGCTCCGAATGACAACCGCGCTCCCATTATTATTCAGTTGCAAAAACCTTTTAAAACATTTTAATTTCATTAGACCTTTTTCGTGGATCTTGTTGAGAAATTGGAAAAGGTCTGTATTTCCAACTCATAATATAATTATATTTATTGGAAAATGTACATTTATTGGGATTAAAAAAAGGCGTTGTTAGGTAAAAGTGTGGCTTGAATGAGGACGTTGTGACTAGAATTTTGATAGGTACATTTCGGTGGTTCGGGCATGTTGAAAAGATGAATGAAGAGAAAGTGATAAGACAAATCTATGTTGCAAAAGTGAGTGGCACGGTTGATACGGGACTTCCCATAAAAACGTAAAACGATCTGATTATTGACTAAAGAAAGACTTATATCGATAGGGAGTACCCGTAAGCGACGAATATGCATAGATGTATGGCTGTAGACGAAGCGGAGGAGGAGGAGAGAGGAAGCCTCTGGGTTGGTCCCCTCTTACGTTCCTGTGTGGTTATTTTTTCATCCATTAGAATTTTAAAGCTTCCTAAAACCTTCATGAAGATGTTTACAATTTACTTGGGTGGGTGGGTTTTTATTGGGTTAGCAAATTGATTATTTCTTGCGTATACTATCTAAAATATATCCTATAAAACACCGAATTATTCTTCAAAATAATATTATCTATTATAAAAGATCTATTAATAAAAAGAGAATAATGCCATACTATTATAATTTAGTTAACTGAGAATTCTTTAAATTCACCCTTTTCCCTCTGCAATGTTGCCAGAATAAATTTTTCTCACACATGGCATTAAGTATTAAATGGGAACGGAAAGGCTCTCTTATCACTGTTTGTACGCATGCTTATTATTAATTCCTTATATACCTTTCGATGCTTTGCCATACGGGCTACATTAAATATAAAATAAGCATATAGCTGTTGGACTCTCTTCACATAATTTTATGAAACAAATAAATATTTAGCTTATACTATAAAAATATTAAAGATAGTTTATTTATGATATGGAATTCTTGTTTTCTTAGTACAACATCTTTAAGCACCTACTATCCAGTTACTTGAAAATGATGAAAAACATTTAGCCTAAAATAACTCAAAACTATTGGATAACACTTGTATAACTCTTTTTTATAATTTTTATGCGATACTTTTGGAAATATTAATACTATATAGAATCTAAATGAATAAACAAATACCCTATTATTCATTTGCCTTTTTCATACTCATCTGGGTTCAGCACAGTATGATTGTAGTCCAAACGGTTTTGGTTAATAATTACAATTTAATTATCATTACAAATAATTGAATCTTCTGTTCCAGACTTCATATATAAGCAACACGTAAAATCGTAATTTTATTCATATAACTAATTTTTTTGGAAGAGGATTAAAAGCAAATATTACAGGAAAAGTATTTTAATATTACATTTTTTTTAGTATTCTAGTAGAGATTGACTTTAGGTAACTTTGCTCCTGCTTCGGCTTCATCCAAACGAGATAAATATGTCAGGAAGGAAAAGGAAATTTTGACTGACTGACAGGGCGTTACATTTTTATTTTGTTATCTGTGATACTTTTGTAACAATAGAAAAGAAATACAGAGGGTTGCATGAAATAAAATTGCAATAGATATCTTTATGGCATAAATTCGGAATGGATATCGTACAATCCATTCATCGCCCGCTTAGCATTCAACGCGATTCTCGCCTCCAAGCTCAGTATTCTTACAACAATGGCCCGGGCGCGAAGTAAAACCCTTGCACGTACATTGGTTGAAAGGCCGGGTGTCCCCCACTTGGGTCGCGCTAGTTCGAGCCATGTTAAGCTTTTATTTATGGAAGAAGGTGGCAAACTAACAAGCGGATCACTTGATGTTAAGTAAGCGCTATCCATAAACATCTACAACTTTTCCGCAACGAGCAAATGTGTTGCATTTTTTTTTGACGGACTTGTCACTGTTAGCCCGTAGGCTTTTACAGTTTCACCGGATTTGAGGTGGCATAGCGCAGAGGGCGCTTAGCCTAAACCTCTTTGCAGTAACTAAGCTCGAGGGCTCCCTCGGGAGCCTCGGCTCGGGCCGTTACTTTAGTATTATAACCGGATTGGGAGGCCGTCGAGCTCTTAGGTCGCTTCGGCGGGCACTCCATAGAGTTACTGGGCTCAAGGGACCCCGAGAGGGGACCTCGGCTTTGGCTGTCACTCGATGCGCGTTTAGCATTCCGATTCGAGGGTGCCCGAGAGGGCCGAGCCTCGGCTCGATCGGTAGCTAATGTCTGACTAAGAATGTGTTGCAGATGCGTTACCTACCTTTAATGAACAGAGGGGGGCATAGACAGGAAACAGGATATTTCCTTTTAACACCTTTAATCAACTAAAGAATTATCACTTTACATTTTATTAAAAAGTATGTTAAACTCTGTAGAAATATGCAAAATCTCAGAGCATTCTACTTTAACGAAGGTTTATAAAATTTAGTTTCGAAACTTTCGAAAAATATATGTCTGCGTGACTTGCAGGTAAGTAAATTTTTTTATTACGAGAATGAATTTCTATTCCACTCAAGCAACTGACAAATGTCCTCTCGCTGAATATAAATTCAGAATGCAATTCGAACGCTGAATCGGGTTCACATTTCTTTTTCGTTGGCACTGGTAAATGAGCGACATTATTTTAATGCTTTTGTTACTCACTGCGAACAAATCCGAGCTGCTGATTAAATCGAGATAGTTCTGTGAACACATTAAACTTATTATTCCATCTAAAGCTGTTTTATCGTTTTGGAGATTTATAATAAAATATCATTTTACTGCTTTTTCATTATTTTTTAATGTTTTTGCTTATCTTAAACGTATGACTCATTTTAACCGTTCTGGGGTCGACATAGTTTGAAATGAACACTTCAAGAAGCTTATCTGTTTTCAAATGTTACAGGGTGTTTTTTTTGGTTCTACATATTGCCTTTTATCACTATGTACACCACTCAAATGATATGTGATCGTCAAAAATATTTGAAGTGTTGTCGCTTCGCTCACATTTTCGGTTTGCCGGAAATACATGAGTACTGCACTGAAACGTGAAGAAGTTGGTAGCTGTCTATAGACAGCAAGATTCTATATAGGCACTTGTCAAAGGAACTCAGTTTAACGCTCCTGTCAGCCATCGCTGCTTCGCCATTGCATCGACGGACAATATGTATTGTATCATTCCATTATTTTTTATTTCTGTTGAAATATTTGTGTTATTTTCGAAAACCATAAACGCTTGTTTCCGAGTCTGGATATCTTTCTACGTAAAGGGATATTCTCACCCCTTCTTCCCTAGTTATTTGGAACCTTATAAGGTCCTTGCTTCTCTTTTTCATTTTACATCATGTCAAAATTATTATCATCATAATCATTATTTTTCAAATTTGAGCTTTAACGTTTGGAATTTAAAATTTGGTATTTAACGTTGCCAACAAAAAATACCTTTGCGAAATAATATAATAACATGAAATGCTATGATACGTGATCGAATGAATTCAAAGGGAATTCTGTATCGCGTTGTGCATCGTCAATGTTGTAGTAATTTCTACTTCTTAAGTATACACGAACATACATTTTTGAAGCTAAGAAATACAAACAAGAAGCAATGAACTGACACATGATTAATGGCTAAAGAATGAAAGTGCTCTTGTGAAAAAGTTGCTGTAGACGTTTTGAACTGAAAAAGAAGTTAAAGTTTTTCATCTTACATAAAAATTAATGGCTTTTTGTTGTTGAAAAAACATTAATGTAGTCTACTTTTAGATAACTATAAAATCTTGATTTTGACAGTTGTGTGACTAAGTTCGCAAATTGGCTGGATTAACTGACAAGAGGTAATCTAGCCGTACATAATAAGTAGATACGTAGATACCAATTTTTCTTACTGTTGTCTCATCCTCTATGTCGGTCCTGGGTGAAGAGAGCAATTCTATACGTGATAATCCGCAAAACAAACCCAGACTCTTGTATTCCAGGAAGAACTCATTAGTTCCTGACTTCAACATTTATAAAAATAACGTGCAATTCTCAGATATTGTTTTGAGAATTAAATACTACATAGTTTACAGTAATACTCACTATATAGTAGAGCAATATTTACTAACTTAGTCGATAATGTTATCAACCAATGCGATAGTAGATCCGCCATATTTAAATCCCTGCGTCTTTTAAGCCTATCTATAAGAAAAAGAATGTTTACGTTAACGCAATGTGAAATAGTCGCCATCTACTTAGGAGAATTATGAGTTTTAGCTAAAGTTGATATTTTGTCAATTTTCTAAATATTCCATAGTAATAAAAATTGTACTCAATACTTAGCTAAGAGCATAGTTTACCACAGTTATTTGCAGAGTATATATTGTTTTTTCCTTTAATAAGTAATCTACGTAATTACCAAATCTTATTTATTTTTAAACTATTCATGTCATATAAATTAAAGCATTTTTCATTGTCATGTGGTGTCAGAGATTTATTCTGCGTGGGGTGAACCTATTATAAACTTGAATTGAATCTAGTCGTATGTATTAAGTGTAGTCAATCTATCAATGTCATTAAATATTTCAAAGTAATTTTTCCCGATTTTAAGATACGTAATTTGCACATTTATTATGGACCGAGGAGTAAAGTTAGTAAACAAAAACAATACAATATTGTAAAATTTATAAAAACGCCACCTAGTTTAAAATTAAGAAGTTTACTTAAGTAGATCATTATGTACTTTATTACGTTTTTAAGTCATATATAATTCTGAATTTATTTTTTACATAACACTTATCAGTTCAGTCAAATTGGAAGAAAAATTGTTATTAACGAGCTTAATCCTAATAAGACACATTACAAAGTACTTAGTTAGCTAGAACCCGTAATGTTATGGTAACTGGGAACAATATTCATAAAATTCTTCTCGCGTAGTCCCGCAGCGGCACCTTTCGCGCCCTAAGCGTCCCCCTTGTCGTCCAAAAGCTTATTAGACATCATTACCTTCCCGTTCTCGTACATTTATATTTTAATTAAGGTCCCCGCAAGAATAAAATCATTAACCTACGGACTTTCTGTGTATATTGGACGCTTCTAAGTCTACGGAAAGTAAATACCATTAGCGTATTTGAAAGAGAAATAACATTTGTTCGGTTACAAAAAGAACATATATTTGAAGTAGCCGTACCTAACGTATTTTTAGTTTTCTTTGAGTAAGTAATGCACATGTTTTTTTATGGGAAAGTACATATACCGGGTTGATGATTTCACGAATGAATTCTTTCTATTAAAAACTTGTTCGTACCTTAGATTTTAGACGTGAAAACATTACTGAGTTGCTATTTGAGTGCGTTGTTAAATTACCGTGATATATTACGTGTCGACGCAGACGTATTACTGTTTCACGGTAAAAAGAAAGTAAACGAGCTAGCGTGTCACCTGATTTTATGACACCAACGCTGCAGATAAACATCCACGACAATTTGGCCAATAGTGATGATGTAGTTTGTGCAGCGTAGAGAAATTGGGTCATTAAGAACAGGGAAAGAAAAGGGTAGACGATTGAGCATCCGGCACCTAACTCATCAGGCGAAACGCAGATGTGTAAATACCTATACTTCACGCTAGTATTCAGCGAGGTCATTACCATGTGGAGTGGAGCCGAGGGAGGCTCGGTCGAGTCGGCACATTAACTAATACTATTACGGCTAACTTACCATCACGTGAATGTTTGTATCGTGTCGCTATAATCATGTCAAAAATGAATAAATCCGACCTCCTATAACTATTACTACTTTCAATTGTAAAGAGGATGTGATGAAAGCGTTTTTATATTTTAAATTATACACAAAAAGCATTAACGTCATCTGTTTGCAAAAAATCTTTTACACTTATACAGTTATAAAATTAATGTGCCATCGTGATTATGCCAATGTCAAAATGAAAAATTAAATGCATAGTAAAGAGCCTATAAAAATTCACATATATCATACACGAGTGACCGCTCGCATCCCTCGCGCGGGTCACTGGGAGGCCTTGCCCAACCTCATTATCAGCTTCCACGCATACTAAATGCAACGGCCGCGATTTTATTAAACGTTTAAGGTTATTTTAATATTCATTCAATTAAAAGATCGTGGAAAATTTCACTTTCATAAAATGTATTTGTTTGTTAATATATTACGTGAAACGGTTGTTATAAATAAAGTAACATTTTTCCACTCACTTCGTTTCCGTAATAAAACGCGCCGTACGATTTTATACAAAGTAATATCCCGGTTAAATTACGCCGACGCTATAAAGGTTAGCCGTTGGATTTTCACATTTATGAATCTGTGTTTTTCTTCTGCCTTGGCTAATGAGCGGAATTCAAAAGCTTATTACGGTATTCAGCAAATGAAAAAAGAAAATAAAAGTCTATTTGATGTCCTAATTCGGTGTCCTAATTCGCATTAAAGTATAGATCTGTGACGTATTTCGTGTATCATTTGTACATGTTCTTGAAGTAGAACTGCTTTTTTCACGGCAGGAAAAAAAATTAGTTACTCGTTAAACCTTACATGAAGCGAGGACCATAAATATTCTTATTTTTTTTTTATTTCACTCAGAATTCTGGTGAACATTTTGTTTTTATAATTTTTAATATATGACGCTATATCTAGAATCGCGTAAATAAACGTAAACAATAATGGTATAATAATACGTAATTCTTGGTTAAATTATAATGGATTTATTATTTATTTTTCCTACCGTTTTCTGTAAACATAACGCAAAAAATACTAATAGGTAATAATGGCTGCATCACTAATTGTATTTTAATTGTTACCGTGCGATGCCAAGGCTAATTTACCGCACTATTTAGAGATCTAGACCGAAGCAGTAGTAAGATTTCCATTGGCAAAACTTTTTATTTTATAAATTACGTCATGTACGAAAACGGGTTCAGAGGAATTTTCTCTTCTGTTTCAATAAGATAATATGTATATTGCAGTAAATTTAATCTAATCTTTATATGGACTTAGAAAACACGGTTCAAATACTAAGCACACGATTAATACGACGTCCACATGCAAATTGTTGCAAGCGCAGCAAAATAAATGATTTCTCCCGCAGGAATACAATACCTGACAAATGATAGCCACTGGCGTTCCGCGAATATGTGAAACGATAAAACTTTACGTCATTCAATGCGATACGAACGAAAAGCATGAATATAAAACAATGCGACGCGGTAATTTTTTTTCCATATTAAACAAAAAATATATGAAAACCCGAATTTATGTTTCGAATCTTTTTTATATCACAAAGGCAACCAATAATCTTGTTTGCGAAACGAAAATACGAAACCTTACAGCGCCGACATTAACTTTGACGTCTCGTGTCTCTCAAAACAAGTTATTCATCTGGGTTCGTTGCAAAGTCTCTTTGATATATTAAAATCATAATACGTAACCGAAATACGCTTCTGATTTTATACATTTTATTTCGAATACGAGCAACTCTCTTAATTGCGACATCTCGATTTTGTTGGTCTCGTTTAAACTCGTAGACGCTCGTATATCACACGCCTGCGTCTTGCGTATAAATGGCTATATAACAAGTCGTTTTTCAAAGCCATTAACTAAGTATTAATTTGCCATTTCACCTTAGATTCTTGACACAATACAGAGTTTCTTGCTTTGATATAACATCCTTCGTCTACCACCAACTACAATTGTTATAAATATAAAAAAATATTACCTAACCCAATTAGAACAACGCGTGGTTCTCAAGTTTCTTTATTCGTCACACCTAACACCAACATCTTATCGCATTGATATTTGAGGCCACTCCACGATCACTTAGGAAACTGAAAGTTTATTCAAACGATTCAGCTTGCCGACAATTTTGAGAATAGAAATTATTTATAATTTTAACGTTTACATACCCTTTTTTTATTTAATAATTTCTTAACCCAAACACAAAAGAGATATTCCAACCGGGTGTCTATATATGACATTAACTACTAAGTTAACTACATTTAAATTTGTAGTAATATTGATCTGGAGAAAAGTTATGTCCAGACTAATCAGATACTTAAGACTTTACTAGATAACGAGACTTAATTCAAATTGTAAAAGCATTCAAATTGTATGAATGGCTGTGGATTCTTTTTCATGTTTTATTGTTTTGATAACCGTTGCTGTGTACCTTTTAATGTATTTACATTAAATATATAAAAGATATAAAAGATGAAAGAAATTATAAATCTTCTTTTAGGTTTGATCTGAATAATGATAGAAATCGCATCAAAGTCCATTGAGTAGTTTATAGCTTTATCTGAGTACACAGACAGACTCCGATAAACCACAATGTGGTCGATGTATAGAGGAGTTGCAATCGACTTAGAGCGAGGACAGATGCAAGTCTGGCTATTTGCGTCAATACTTGTAAGTTAAATATTGAATAATCACACTATACACTTAAATTTATACTTAATAATATAATAAGGACGAAGAGTTTGTTTGTTTGAACACGCTTATCTCAAATACTACTAACCAGATTTGAAAAAAAATGCATTTAACAGCCCATTTATTAAGTAAGATTATAGGTTATTCATTATCTACCTTACAACCATTAGGAGCCGAACAAAAAGAAAAAAAAAATGCTAAGCGAGAAGGATATGGCTAAAAGATAACGAAGTGCTCCAATTCTTTAGAAATCGGTATTCGGACTTTGTTTAAATTAATGTGGCGCGGTTTCCCCAACGGGGAACTTTGGGTAGTGCCCTGGTCCACGTTGGTCCACGTATTGGCCATTTAAAGCCGGGTAGTTTTAGTTATACCTAAGTACACACCCGAATGCACAAGAAAATCGGTAGTAGGAAGCTAACATCAATAAATGATCATCTAGGGATACTCACCCCGGCATCCCACCGGGACCACCTGTTTTAGACAGCTAGAGAGAATTCAAACAGCACTTCCTCCCAAGGGGAGTCTAATGACACCTTCAATGACCATGTTACGATCACATCGATTAACCTCAGGTAGGATTGTGATCGAATACTATTTTTTTTTTATAAACTAAAAACCCCCGCGGTTTCACCCGCCTTGCAATTTTACTTAAAGGAAATGATATTACCTTACTTAATATTACCGTAACCTCATCATCATCTCACTGCCCTATTCCTGCGTATGAAGTGTCGAAACAGTATGGCCATAGCACAGTTATATTGATATAACTTTTTTATTTATAAACCAATTGAGATAAAACAAACACAGAATGTTTTTACCCTTGATTTATTGATATGTTTAATAATTAAAGCAGTGTTTATATGGACCAATATATATTCATCTATCCCTTTGTATGAGTATAAATTAAGTTTGGATTACTACTTTGCTCAGTTTCGTCAATCAATACAATACGTACAATGTCAACCTAACTTTTTTACTCTCCTACATAGCCCAATCAATGTGTGTGTGTGGTGGCGTTAAATAAATTGAGGCTGTATTTATTTATTTAAAAACAACTGGCGTACTTGATACCACTTTTTATTGATTCGCCGAACCCCTCAAGCCAAACCAAGCCTAGAGATTTGTGTCTTAAGCTAGATATTACGTCCGATTTTGGGTTCGATTTCAAGCCAACACAAAATTATGTTATATCTCTGAATAATGATGATCTAGGCGGTTCTAGAC
>JWHW01047862.1:267125-282483 GCA_000931545.1 Papilio glaucus | reverse complement strand
TAATATGTGCATACAAAAACCAATCACCACTGTATGTAGGCTTACTTTTGACAGTCGATCCCATTTGAAATGTAGAATTGGGATCGAGTGTCAAGAGTAAGCCCCCTGATGTGGCGATGCAGTCAAAAAAATACTAACCGGTAAAATGGGGTGAATAGAAATCAAGGCCAATACCAAACCAAGAAAAAAAATGTAGCCGTGAATTCAAGTGTCAAACCTATTTTTCCATTCACCCGTCTTATTTTCTCATCTCCATCCCAAGTACGGGATTGTTTTGAAAAAGGTTTTAGCAAGGTAAAACTTAAAAGCACACATTTTATATAGCGGAAATCAGAACAAGATGTATCAAGAATTCTGAAGATTTGGATGACACTTTTTTCTCCCTGCCCTTTTCCTACTTATGTGGGGTTGGCACCGTAGTCCAACTGCATGCCTGATGCCAATTCTTGCCCAAATTGGGCCAAGACCTTTCCTTCGCCATCGAGAGTTTTCTAGGTGGCAAATGTAAAAATAATTTATTAACACTACTATACTGGGATTGTTGGTAAGATTAGGTAGTGAAGTTTTTGAATTTCGAATAAAACAAGAATCTTTAGTGGCATGGAAAATCTTTATTGAAGTAAATATATTTATAAAGTCAGTACAATTTAAGTTCAATAGTTTCCAAAAATATTAAAGTGCAGGTTGCTGATCACCTGGCAATGTTAAATATGATTATTTCTTAATTAAAATACAAGCTAGTATTGAGAAAACTGTAATATGTGAATAATAACATGTATATACCTAAATAAAATCATGACAAAAATATATTTTAGGCAGGCTCTGAATTATACTGCTCTGTGATGTTAACCTGGCCACAGGACAAAAACTTAACTCCGCAAAATTACGTGAAAGTTTGTATCGTCGCGAAGGCAAACACCATCGCAGCAACTTGCACAAATTCTCAAGTAACTTCGGCGGACAATCAATTTGGTAAAACTAAGATGAACAACTAGTTAAAAATAAACTTTTTCCGTCCACTCGTGTTCAACAAAAGCTATCTATCGTCCGAATAATAAAATCAATTCCCCCACAGCTTCCGGCGTCGTGGACAAAATCAGTAGATAACGAGTTGGGCATCTTATTTTATAATAAAACCAAGTTACAAACTACGCAATGTATATTAATGTATACAATATTACTAAGTGTATGTATGTATATAATGTAAATACATTTTCATGAAAAACAAAATAATATCATGGAATATTCAAAGAGCCAAAATATTTGAGATTAACTCTACCTCGTTACCATTAACTTCTAAGATTCTAGGCACAATGCAGCAGAGACTCCTGTATTGAATAACAAGTTTCGTTGACTGTGGGACAAAACACTAATTCATCAGTCACCACCACCACCGCCGCACCAGAGCACTCTACTCAACACATTATCTATCCTGCGCTCCGAACCACCGTGGTTGTTGCATTCGACGCGGATATGTTATGCCAGTACTACATTACAAAACTAAAATGGGTGGGTTAGGCCACAGGGTAGAGGCAGAATAGTATAATGGCTTCAGAGGCCGGTGCCGCGCGCCGGTGGATGCTGACGCCCGCAACTCGCCCGCGGAGAGGCGCCTTCGAGGCAGACTACATCTAATTAAATTTTCAACATTTACAATGCTTTCAAATCTTCACGGAGGGTATTGTCTGTTGGATATCTTTCGTGTCTCCACAGCCCGCGGCCATACGTACGCACGAATTCCGCGTGGGCCACTTCCTAACTTTAAAATACTTTTAACAGATTTAAATTATTGAGCAATATATATATATTACTACGAGAATACAATAGACATTTGCTCGGCTGCACCAACTTTACAAAAACCCTATGGTCAAGAACCAATGCATACTCCACAAATGTCAATTTCGTATCATACAAATTAAAGTCGTAAATCAAAATATCTTTGGAACTAAATTAAAATACGCAATCGGATCATGCAAATTACAATAGAAATCAAAATTTAAATAAAAAAGATAAAACGAAAAACTCAAGTTTGTAATAACCTAGGATATAACTTAAATCTATTTTGAAAACAAAAGCCATTTTACGTAAATCTAAACAAACACAGGATATCACGGGGATTAGTAATTTTAATAAAAACAAACAGTTCTCACATTTCGATGTGAATGTATACAAACTACACATTATCAATTACTAAGGTCCGAGGTTCACGAGGAACACCGCTAGCGTAATGCTAATGCACACAGGGCCCAGTAATGCTAATGTACATTTTGCCATTACCGCGCGCTTGTCTGAGTGAGTCGAGCGACAAATGTATACATTTGGTATGATATGTTTTGTTTTTAACGAACAATTTGCAAAATGTCTAAATGGCCGCTTCACGAAAAAAAAATTATGCTTAAAGTTAGAGAAATCAAATCAATTAAAAATAAGAAACTACAATACGTAAATACCAAGAATTGTATATTAAAATATTTGTACTTTTACTGACTAAAGGAAAAACATTGGCGACTGCTAATAATCCTACAATTGTAAAAAAAAATAACTTGTATAATGTAGATTGAAAATGGTCATCTCAAATTCGTTCACTCTAGATGTGGAATGCAATTAGAATTCTTTAACAATATTAAAAGGTATAATAATATATTAAATTTTTATAATCAGCTCAACAATGTATATAATCTATAATAATTTAAAAGCCTAGATCCAAACTGTGATATTTATTGCACAAGCACTCATGTGGCTTAATAATTCCAATGGGAACAGAGCTCACAACCTCATGTTTAATGTTGTTTCTGAACAGTGGATAGGAAAACGGACGGTGCGAGGTGGGGTGCCGCCCTAAGCACGCCGCGTACCTCGCACGCCATCTAGCACAGAGATCACAATACTTGTCGGGCAAGCAGGTGATCAGCTTACTGTCTCCTAACCAGACCGAATCTACTTAAATGAGTTTAAATAATAATCGCTGAAACCCACCCAAGAGCCGTGACGCGCTCCCAAATATAAATGAAAACATATACATTATTGAAATTTACTGCCACAAACTCCACCGAAACTATCGAGCTGTGCTTCGTGCCACAAATATAGGCAATACGCCCACCTCCAATAGGGAGGGTAACTTTATAAGAGCTCACCTTGTGCGCTGCGAACCCTACGACTATCGCATTAATTGGCACTGAATACGTCTACAAGCGAATAACTCCAAATCTATCCGAAACCCTATTAGAAACGATTTGGAACAACGGCGAAATACGACGAACAATTACGAGCTTTAAACTGATAAGAATGCAGCTTTCAGTGCCACGTAATGTGATAACTACACCTACTGAAGTAATTTTATTGCTGGATACATAAGGGAATATAGATTCAAGAGAAATATATTTACCGAAAATTGCTTTAAAGTGTATATAGGTAACTTTTAAATACTCCCGAGAAAGGCTACTGTAATGTACTCTAATGATACAATTATTATCAAGTAATGTCAATGGACAATAGATACCATTTGACCCGCCATTACCCCGCGACTACGCCAGCGCCTGCCGGCACACACGCACGCACGCACGTACCGACATGCCCCGCCCTCACCCCGCCCACTGCGCTGATACAGCGCCTGTATATCGATTTAAAGTACTACTATCTACGAAAACGTCTACATTCACTTCTACGTTAATTCATGGCAAGAACAAAGGAAACATTGTCACCGAGGTATCACCAAAATAATTACGAGGTAAAATAAAAAAGATAATACTTTCATGTACGGCAAACAAACGCCGACAATATTGTTTGAAAATTACGCATATGAATATGATATTTAAAATTTTAATTTATTCATATTGAAATTCACACATAAAATAGTATAATTTGTAAAATTATCCAAAACCTATCACACCACTTTTTAATAATTTTATGCAATCCTAAGCAATATAATTAATAGCGTCAAACGCTCCCTTTGGGGCTTTCGAAAGTTTCCTATCGGTTAAAATATGTCACTAACTCAAGAATTTTGATCAATGGACAACAAATAAATTTTTTAATATTGTATAATATTAAACCCTGAATATTAATAAAACAAAAAAAAATTGGCAACAATTAGTAACTAATTTTTACGTACAATATACAATAAAATAATTACAATGTGCAAGCACAAATATATGAAAATAATTTGGCAGTAAAAATTCGTAACTCTAAAGGCCTAAAAACACACTGGCCAAAATACTATTTAAATATAGGCCCAGAACATATTAAAACGAAACAGTAAAATGACAAAATCAGAGTATTAACCACACCTATCATCCGCGAAGGGTATGTATAGACTCATTTTAACCTAGTTAAAATAAACAAAATAAAATTCCCTAATACTATCGGGACAAAAATCCTGAAACAAATAACTTAAAAAAACAATATGAAAAATAAACCCAAAAGTTACTCACTAATAAATAGAGGTTTCAGACTCAACGTCAAAATTCAAATTATCACTGCTGGCTTGTGGCCCCCCAGACCCTGCCTCCCCTCTCTTGACGGCCCACGGTGTGTCTTTCACAATGTTGAAGTCTTCATGTGTTGGGAAGTGCACAGAGCGTATACAAAGAGGAGCTGGCCTCGGGACAACGTACGTGGTACGTAGTGACGTCATAGAGGTAGGTGTGGCCTCGATATCGACAGGCGTCACGGCACCTCGTACAAAATATGTATTTCCAACTTAACACTTTTTAAGACTTAAAAAAATATTAACTTGGAATGGAATGAAATAATTATACACAGTTGTTTTGAGATAAAAGTTAAAAAAATATGATAACCTCCTCCTTTTTGAAGTCGGTTAACAAAAAAGATACTCTGATATCCGATCCAAGAGGTTAGTGGCAACGTAAAATGCTTTTAAAAAAAAAGAAAGAGCAGAAAATCGAAAACATTGCCACTACTTTGCGTCCGAAAAACGTTAGATGTAACATATGGAAGGGGTTACCCATAGTAGTTATAGAAAACCAGTAACATCTCATTGTATATGCTCCGATATTGTCTCTCTAATATTGGTGATATCACATCGAATGTCATTAATGTATGTAAACATTTTAAAACTGTTCCAAAACACAACATATAAAACAAATATTACTAATTAAGTACATAAGTTAGATTATATATTTTTATAATGAATTATTAGAATACGCTTGTTGGATAGAAATATTATGGCTCTGCGAGTGTGTCACTCGTATGCGAGACACGACACGAGACATCACGGTCCTCGTGAAGCGAGTCACATCAGTACATCGCACTATCGATACATTTATTGCTTACAAAATCAGGAACTTAGATTGTTCAAATTATTATTAGCGCTAATATCTGTAAGAGCAAAATATAATTGCTTTGGCTGTTTGTTTTAAAATTTAGCAGAAATAGAGATTAGAGAGCATGGCATTAAATTATATATTAACAAAATATCACATATTTCAGGTGGTCTGGTTAAGTACTATATTTTTGAAAACTTGGAACTTAAAGTTTGTATTGCAGTACCAAATAATGGCCAAAAAATAAAATATGTTCACGACAAGGATGGTATAACGGTTAAAGATATAATTTTGATAACATAATGTTTGAGTATGTCTACAAATTTAGATCGCGAGTTGGAAGACACTTTTGCAAACTTCTCAACAATAGAAACACTCTAGCTATGCAATTGACCATTATTTAGACGTACAATACATTTAGAGTTACACCACACTACTTGCCAAGCTTGTTTCGTTCGATGCGCCCCTAAACATAACTTGGGCGATCGCTAACAATGTGACCATGTTTAATTGAATATCGCATTTCATAAATGACGCAGTGATCAAAAATTATGAATCTCAATTTTGAATATTAAATGTGAATAGCTAGAAAAATATATAATTTTGGCGAACTGTATACGAATTCCGAATATAAATAGATATTTATAAAAACAAGATGTTTATAATGGCACATTCATGAATACCAAACATTTAAGGCTTATGGGCGCTCCTCTACCGATCTATGTAACAAAAATTTTAATAGATCTGGCAGTGGACTGATTATAAATATTTTATTTACAATTAACGCAAAAAAAATTTGAGCAATGCAAATGGAATACATACAATATAATATAAAAGATATATTCTGGTGTAATTGGTGCTATGTTAAAAATTACTATCTAAAATAATACAGCCCATGAAAAATCATGTTAAACATTTTTTTAAAGTAAAGCTAAAAATATTAATATATATTTTTCAGCCCACGCAACATTTTAAAATTCGTCCGCCGACTGTATAATACCGCACATGGCTAAATATACACGAAAATGCCATATAAACTAGGTTTCGATAAAATTTCTTCAACTTCCCAAATTACGTTGTACAAAATTATTGCAATGTTATTGAATTGTAGCCTCCGTGTCTTAATTGCTTATCTGTCAGCTAATAATCACTGATTTAGTTTCATTTATAACAACCAAACCCTAAAATATTATCATCAAATAGCCTAACCAGGACAAACCTTTCAAATATAGGCTCTCAAAACAAGAGTACATGGAAAACATTTTGTATAGACACAAGAATTCTGTAAATGGTAAATATATTTAAACGGACAATATATAATATTGTATACGCAATTAACCTAAACTAGATGGCACGTTATTATAGTGTCGCCTCCTTTGGTCATAATAAGACTAAAATTTTTGTTAACAATAAACTCAATTGTGCGTTAGAAATGTAAACACAATCACACAATGACGCGCTCTTTTTTTAACATTTTATTAAAACATAATAAATAACGTCAGTAAATTGGTGCAAACGTCTACAAATTAGATACAAACTGATGCGGTTATTTATGGATTTGAATCACCCACTTGTTATTGTACAATACTAATTTCAAGACAGATAGACAGGCTTTTTTCGTGCTGCGTATAAGAGAAGTGATCATTGCATGTGATTGTGTTACAAACGTCAGAGTAATTTTGGTGCAACGCAACAGTTTCAAGGCGACACTCCTACGCGGACCCCTAATTGACATGTATTTATTACCTTCACTCGAACTAGGAACCATACCAGCTGCTAAATTTAGAAAGAAAAACTAATTCCAGTCAGTCAACAGCTAAATTTCAAGTTTTCTATAACAGCAGTGTCGGTAGAATGATGACAGACAAAACTGTAACCGGCCACTGAAGTTATTTATATTTTTAAATGTTAACTATGTTAGACGCTGAAAACTACTATTTGGCTTCTTAAGACAATTCAATACAAATTTAACAGCTATGGCAGATAAACGATATTATATTATAAATCCCACCAAATATGTAAAACTAATCTTTTGACTGGAACATAAAGTAGTAAAAAGTAAAATGAATATATCATTAGCCTAAACTTTGGATTTTCTGTTACTATAACTAAATGCAACCGCAATATAAACTGAGACGTGAATATAAACAAACCAAAACAGTACGAAAGTATTCAGTGCTTTGGGAATAATTACATCGATCCTCGAGCAGTGATACCAATTCAATCTTAAAGTTCTACAAATCAACAACTTAAACAATAATATAATCAAGAAATAGGAAAAATTGGGATCACTGTAGTTCACTGCATTTGTGGACAATGGTACATTATCAGACTAATGCGAATTTAACACAAAATAACAAAAATAAGTAGTCAAATACTGGTTTAGCAAAAAAGTTAAGCTTTGTAAAATCAGCAATTAAATATAAAAATAAAGGGAATAAATGTGAGATCTTGTCGTATGCAGACTTACTGTCGCCGAGCTATACGCCTCAGACTATATATAGGGTGTTGAGGACTAGAACATGGTGATTATTCTTAGCCAGAGTGACGATATAACCTTCCGATGTTATCTTCAACCCGCAACAACGAGAAACCTGAAATAAGAAATTATATTATAACGAGACAAACATTTGCAATATATAGTAGAATGTCGTAAACCTTCACTCATCTGCTTACCGGATCAAAATCTATATAATAATTTTAACAAATAAAGTATGTGCACATGTACAAATAGAGTTGCCATAAAAAAATATGGTCATGGGTAAACTTAATTAAAATTATGAAAAATGGTTTATTTTTTTATTTATATATGTAATAAAATTAAATCAAAATGAAGGCAATTTTAATGCCAATCTAGTATTATAGGGTTACTTATTATAATTCATTTATTTCTATTAATCAATGTTTTGTATTTATTTAAACAAAAGTTGACAAAAAAACTTAAAATGGCTAACTATATATTTAGCTGATTTACTGTATTACTAATTTATAGCATTTACACTGATCGAAGTATTTGTTCATTGGTAATGAAAACATTTGTTTCGAATTGAACTTGTGATTTATAAGAACAAGCAGAGTCCCGCGGTTTCACCCGCAGTGCAATAAAATTTAACTGAGAATTATCAAGCCTAAGCTGAACCTTATTTTAGACCTTAAAGAGATGAATTTAGAAAAGTCCTTTGTTAGTGCTCGCCTACGTAATAACAGAAATGTCTGTACAGAATATCAAGTCTGTAGGCTTAGTACAGTACGCGCGCGGTCTGAGTGCAGTTCTGGGGAATGTTAGTGCTAGTGCTGTGACCTTATTAGCGATAGCGGTTTCACCCGCCCTGCAATTTTACTTAACGAAATGATATTGCCTACTTAATACTACCGTAACCTCATCATCTCCCTGCCCTTTTCCCACGTATGTGGGGTCGACACAATATGGCCGTATCATAGTTAATTTGATATATATTTTTTTTATTTATAAACCGATTAAAATTAGCAAACACTAAATGTTAAGTGAAATTTACCACAATAGATTAGTGAAAACCGCGCCCAAATCAGTAAGTCATTTCTGAGATTAGCGGTAACAAACGCACAGACATACAGACAAACAGAAAAAAATCTAATAATCATTGTTCGGGTTTTATTGGGGTTTATGAAGGCCCACAATAATAGTTTTTCTCAAATATTTTCTATGTACAGACAGCGATCAGTTACATTTTTATTATATGTATAGATAATGATCGGGAATTCAATATTATTCTTAGCACCTAAATAGTGGACGTACTCTTGTAAATGTTAGTAATTTTATCACATTTTATTTTGTATATTGGCGCTAGATATTTGTTTTACAAGCTACAAAAAATTAAAAAATATGAAAAAAGGCGAGGTGTGTTAACGGTGGGGGGAGGTGCGCCCGCGCCACACCTCATACCCGTCAGTCAGTTTCTTCTATATTTAAAATAAATGTTTTAACATTAAAAATGTAATAAATATTTATAACCAGTTAATAAATTGTATAAACGAAAGATTTATTAAATATAAAATAAATAATTTATTAACAGTGAACAAATTCATAAGTCGGTCTATCATAATATATTTTGTTTGTTAAATATTTTTAAGATGTTTTTAAATTTCGGTAACCTTCTACAGACACAGCATCATCGTCTGAAATTCGAATAACTTACTTGTTTTAGATTTGCAAACAAAAAAAATCCGGATAGCAGATACAGCAACAATAGATTTAGAATATACAAGATAGACTATGACAACAAAAAACATGCACTGTGTTATTTAAACACGACACACTACTTACTCTTAATTCTACAAGAATACAAGATTTATAAATAAATTGAGAAAATACGCGAACGCAAACAAGCCAGCTGGACGCTACGGCCTCTTACTCGAATATTATTACTTTACTGTGCATCTCTTTCACAGAGCTAACTATAGAAAATGATGCCCTTTTCCACGCCTCATTCTTCTTTATTAGTTAGATTTCCTAAATCTATGGCAGCTAATAAAGCCAATAGCGCTTTGGACGCTCCAATTTTCAAAAAAAAAAGCCTGGCAACTGTTATTTATGAATGAATTTTAGTAAGCAACCCTATACTACTGGATTGACAATAAAATTGCATTCATTTTAGTATATAAGTATATTAAAAATAATATTTTTAGAATATAAGTATACTCATGCCTAAATTTTTGTGGCAACTCTATTTGTGTTCATGTGTCATGTGTCTACATGTTTACAAACATATTTAATTTGATAAAATATGATTTTCATTCGGTAAGCAGATGAGTGAAGGTCGAACCCTCTTCGGATCTTAGATATTAGGCATAGGCACACCCGTTAGCCCACGCTCTCGACGGCGATTGCGAGTAAAACATGTTCAATGAAAATGTCAGCACTAAAATAATTAGTTATAATCTATAACTAATTATTTTAGTGCTGACTTACACTTACAACTTTTTAAGTACAAATATCATTCTGAAATGTAGTCTTATTATAATAGATCAGCACAAACATACCTTAACATAAGGACATTCAAATTCAGTAACGAGCACGCCATCGCGCGAGAACACTGCAACATGGAACTTGTTTCCATGAGAGTCGCCGATGAGCACGTCGCCGGCATCCGACACGTCAATGCCGTTGGGGAAGTTGGTCACGTTCTCGCATCCGATACGGCGAAGGAACCTGCCCTCGTCATCGAACACAACAACGCAGTGTCCCTTGAAATCGCACACGTAAAATTCTTTACCTGAAATCACATTTTTAAGTTATTTTTAACTGTACATGTAATAAAAAAATATATGATAAGCTACGTGATGTCCAACATGGGCAACAGAACATAGCAATGTGTATTTTTATATCATCTGAAGATCTAAGATATAAAAATAAGATTTCATCACAATGTCGGCTTCATAGAAAACTTCCATAAGGCGGTCAAAGTGGTCTTAAAATAATTAGTACACAAAAGGGTACGTCCTCTCCCTTTTTGGTGCTTTGCTGGGTTGGTGGTGCGAAGTATTTTAAAACTGACTTATCGGCGAATACTTCGCACCACCAACCAAAAAAGTAGAAAAAAGCCAATATATATATTACTTACCATCAAGTGAATATTACAACCGCTTAGAGTCTAGCTTACTTAGTACAATATTATATATGTCATCTCACCGCTAATAGCTATATCAGACGGTTCCCGCATGCACTCGCTGCAATCGAACCAGCTCATGAGGTCGCCTTCTTCAGACAAAATGAATACTGTCGGGGTCACACTGTCGACGGCCACGATGAGGCCCTCGGCGGTGACCGCCAAACCGGCAACGATGTCGATGAAACGTACCTTGAATAAAAAGGATTGTTTTAAGTTTATTTATTTGCTAAAATTTATCTACTGTAAAAATAAATTAAAACTAATGTTTAACTAAAATTTATAATTATTAAACGACGCAAGCCGACTATTGTTTTTTTTTAATTAATGAGTAAACCAGAGTTCATACGAAAAACTAACTTGGCAGTAATTTTGGAGATTAGTTTAAAATCTGTTACAATATAAATGTCACAATCTTGGGCATTTAATATAAATTTAATAATACTTACAGCAATTTTCTTCAGGAAATGACCATTTTTGGTGAATATTTGCATGCGAGACCTCTCGTTCCCGCGATCGCATACAACAAACTTGCCGGTAGCGCGCACAACAGCGACCTTGCGCGGGTACCACAGTTGGCCCTCCTCTTTGCCGGCCACGCCAAAGTTGAACTTGTGATTTCCAGATTTATCAAACACCTGAAAATAACATAAAATAATAGAAATCTGTATTTAAGGTATATGAAACGAAAACTTCTTAAAAGATAGACAAAGAAGTCTGCTATGGCAAATATATATGAAAAGTAGATATGTGCCGTAGGAGACTCTTTTGTAGATCTTTTTAAGATAAACAATTCAGTAGTCCATTATTATGATCTATCTCGTAAGGTTTAGGCAGCGTTTGCACTGTTGCCGTTAGCTCACAAAAATATATTTTTACAGCATCACATAACAGATCTTTGAAATTCTCTGATTTTCTCTACTATAATATGCATGTTTTATACCTTCATCTTGAATCATTCTGTCTATTGATGAAAACCGCGTTGAAATCCCTTGCGTATTTTAAGCGACTTTATTTTGTATCAGACGAAATAGAGAAGTATAAAACTTCCACATCTGTCTTCTACGAGGTCGTGATACTTACACGCTCGAAACGTGCGACTAGCTGCCGCTGCTATTGGCACTGGTGATTTTTACAGAACATTGTCCTTCATTAAATTTATTGAGTAGAAACTCAAGAAAATATTTAATTTGTTCGGCTGGTGCTGGTGCGTATGTAAGAATTGTTTGTAATATTTTTGAAGGGAAAAAATATTTTTCGCCTGTAGAAAGGATTGCGGAAGGACGATGGTTATACAAGGTTTTACTGTACGCTACAATGTAATCACACAGGTGATTGGTGTAATCGTGAGGTCTTGATTAAGAATCGGACGCAATTCGACCTTGATGCCCGTGAAATGTAGTGTAGATGCGTAAGTGTTTCGCAATTCGGTATAATACGCAACGAGAAAAGCCCGAAACGACGAATGCAAACTAATAAACAAATGTTAGCTTTATTTAAAGAGCCTATCTTTATATAAATATATATATTTCTTGGACCGATTTAGATGACATTTTTTGTGTGAATTCAAAGGGATTCGAGGAGGGTTTATATTCACAATATATATAATTTATGTGGAAAATAACAAAGGAGTGCGTGCGAAGCCGCGGGCAACTGCTAGTTATATATAATGTTAGTTACAGTAGTAAAGAAGTTCCTCCGGTGTTGCGGATATTGATGGGCGTCGGTGATCACTCATATAATAGGCGACCCGCTGCTCGTTTGTCCCCTTATGATATAAACAAGGATAACCATATGACACTGAAGTGCACGCTAGAAATACGAATCCATCATCTGCTAAGACAAAAAGAATAAGCAACCCCGCGGTAAAACTATGTGTGTAGTATTACGTTTTTTGACTATTGTAATTGGATAAGCCCTTTGTGGTAAACCGCATATTCTTAACAAAATTGTACAATATATATCTTAAATATTATCTATCCAAGCACTTACGTGAACTGAAACAATTTACATGTCATGACGTGGTTCACACACGCGCAAGGTGATTCTCGTTTATGTGAGAAAAATCATACATTTATGTACTACGGATTAACCGAATTCAATATGTTTGAACTACAACAAGCAATGCTCTTTTATTAATAACATCACATCACAATCATAATCATGTGGATCACTGCTTGTCTAAGTACACACGTTATAAAAAGCCGGATAAGCTGACTTACGCATAACTTACAAGGGGATTATATACAATTTACTTTTTTAATATATATTATATGTTACATAAAATAAACTTCACTTAGACATAAAAACAGAATTTAACCAGACTTTAACATCAGTTTTTTTTGCTTCGACCAAAAAAAAATGTTTTTAATTTGGATAAAAATAAATATACGCTCACGCCCGTAGCCCAGAGGGGTAGGCAGAGATTATAGATTTCCATTTGGTACGATCCTGGCACACTTCTCTCGTCGGTTACGGGTAGTCCTTTTATCGCCCTTCGTTAGTATTTTACTTATCTTCTTGATATAAGTTCTCCTTGGACGTCCCCTACCAACGCTGCCACTTACTTTTGCAACATAAATTTGTTTCGTTAGTCTCCGTTCATTCATCCTCAATTCATTTTTAATTTGAAATGGGAATATTTAGTTGATTTGTAAATTTATGTTCATGTATTTACATCTATGTCATAGATTGTGCGTAATTATTTTATAAAATTTGTGACATTGTAAAAATTTTTATGAACTGTGCTAAAAAAATAAAATAAATTAAAAAGGTTTCATCGGAAAAGTGTCGCGCGCCACGTCTCCATATCCGATATCTTTATTTTGAGGACTTGGAGGATCATATATTTTTATTTCAATATTATCGGTGGATACATTACTTTTACAATAATGTCAAACAAAGAAATGGCAACAGTGGCTATTGTCCTACCCAGCATGTAGGGGGAAAAGTAGCGTTGTTGACTGCATGCCATATACTGATATAAAGGAGACTACTAATCCAGAGGACCATATGGAAGCAATAACATCACCATCGGCTGAGCATCCACCTACATATATTTCTTTTTAAACTTATTATTTTTATTGTGATTGTGATATACGCGTATTTTAATTACCATATTATTTAAATAATGTTTTATAAAATACAATAATGATGTCCGGGAGGCAAGTCGGCGACGCGGCTTGCCACCCGTCATGCTCAGTTTCCCGGAGAGGCGATAAGTGGATTGAGGAGGTCCGTTTGGCCACCCTGAATGTTTGTGGAGTAATGAGTGTGAAAGCAGATAAAGTGTATGAGTTGGTAAACTTGTTGTGTGTAAGTGAGACAAAGAGAAAGGGAAAGGATATTACCCACATATTAAAAGAAAGGATATTATACACATGGCACGCTTACCTCGTACTGGTCAGGTGTTGACACGTACGAGAGAGCATGTCAAGGTGTTGGGATTATTGTTTATAAAAGGATGATTTAATGTATGAATGATTTTCAGTGCGTAATTCCAAGATTTTTCTGGCTAAGGTTAAAAGTGGGGTTACAAAGGCTGTTCGGCGTGGGAGCTTATGCTCCTGACATGTCTAAGTTCGCTAATATCCAAGAGGAGTTTTGAGAGAATGTAAGAGCAACGTTTGAGAATGCCTACCATTCTCTAACGTTGCTCTTGAAATGAAAGAATAATTTTGTTAGGAGATTTTAATGGAAGGGTTGGTGTAAAAAGAACAGGATATGACAATGTATTGGGATTGTATTGCTACCGAAGTATGTGGAATAAGAAAGAGGAAGGAGGACGCAAGGAAAGCCAGCACGGTGTGGTGGGATAGGGAAGTTCGAATGGAAGTGATTGCGAAGAAGAAAACGTGTATTGATTTACCGGTAGCACTAGGCGGCAATTAGACAGTACGAATGAAAATATTGAAAGGATAGAGTTACGATTCCATTGTTTGAGGAAGAGAATGAAAGAGATAGTTAATAGAAAGAAGCAAGAAAGGAAGGATAGGGATGAAAAAAGATTGTTTGACGACTTCTAGGCAAATATAAAATTTTTTTGGAAATTCGTCAAAAATGCCAGAGGAAGGTCAGTACAATCGAGAACGATTGTTGTCTGTGATGAGAATGAGGACTTTCTAAATAATTAGTAGAAGTAGAAATTCTGAAGAGATGGAAGGTATATTATTTTGAAAGTTTTTTTGAATATGAGGAGGCTTCTGTATCTAACACGGTAGATGCTCATGAAGAAAAAGTGTTGGAAAAAAACTTTTTTTTTCTTGATTTTTAGTGAATTTAATTTATATGGGGCTTTTGAAATCACTTGCACGAAGTTTTTACTTTGGAGTTTAAACTTTTGATATCTTCTAAACTATTGGTCAGAATGATAGAGTTCACGGAACAATTATAATCTAAATTAAATTCTCTTGATAACTAAGACATTTAAAT
>JWHW01047862.1:254000-267028 GCA_000931545.1 Papilio glaucus | reverse complement strand
CGAATTGACAACCTCCTCCTTTTTAAAGTCGGTTAAAAAGAGATAAGTTTAAATGAGATTGTGATTGCAATGAAAAGAATGACAGGATTACCGTTGAAATGCTGGAGAAGGTTTAGTTGCAAGCCTGCTGTGGGTGTTTTTCAATATACTTTGGAGACATGGCCGTCATCGTCCCTTTATAGGAAAAGGTTCACAGAGTGATTGTAAAAATTACAATCAGCCTTCTCAGCATTGTGGGCAGAAAGAATGTGGGATATGCAAGCAGGTTTTAGGAAAGGAATGGGTTGCATGGATCAGATCAGATTGGATTGAACAGTGATCTTATACAAGGATTAAAGTCTCTTTATAAAAAATCTACTGCTTGTGTTAGGATTAACGGGGCGCACTCAGACTGGTTTAGCATCGATAAAAGGTGTAAGACAGGGCTGTCTAGCATCACCGTGGCTGCTAAATCCCTTTATGGATGATTGTTTGAAAGCTTTTAAAGATGATGATTATGGATTAAGAATGGGTGAGCTAGTGGTAAAATGTCTCTTGTACGATGACCAGTTCGTGCTTGCGTCATCGGCGGACAACTTATGCTGAACGAAGTGAATGATTCATTAAAGATCAATGTAGATAAAATGAAAGTAATGGCGTTTGAAAGAGAACAAAGTAAGACAGTAATTGCTTGCTAAAATAAATGTTAACGGTAAAGAAGTGGAACAGATGGAAGAGTTCGTGTATTGGGGATGTAGAGATGGTAGGTATGTTAAAGATTTCTAACAAAGGGTGAATGGGGCTAAACGCACAGTAGTGAGGATTCAGAATGTGTTTATGAAGACTCGTCTGGCAATACACAATGCTGTACTAGTCCCCAGTTTAATGTATGGAAGTGAGAGCTGGGTTTGGCAGGAAAAGCATACTAGTAGAGTTAATGCCGTTGAGATGCCACCCTTAAGATGTATGTTAGGCGTGACATTGAATGATAGGATGAAAAATAGAATAGAAATTATAAGGGAAAAGTGTGGCTTAAAAGGGGATGTTGTGAATAGAATTGAGAAAGGTATGCTTCGGGCATGTTGAAAGAATGAATGAAGAAAGAATAACGAAACAAATTTATAGTGCAAATGTGAGTGGCAGTATTGGTAGGGGACGCCCTAGAACTTATATAATAAGCAGCAGCCATAACCGACGAGCAAGCTTGGTAGAATGTACAAGAAGCGAGAGAGGATGCGCCTGCTGATGCCAGGATCGCGCCAAATGTAAATCCATAATCTTTGCCTACCCCTCTGAGTTACGGGCGTGAGCGCTTATATATTTATTTAAATTTCTAAAATATAAGTTCTTTCTGTTTTGCCGTATGGGGGACAGGGGATTTCGGATTTTCAGGAAACATTCAGATTGACCTTGCGGATTTCCTGTGAAGTTTGGTAGCAATCGGATCAATATAATTTGGGAAATAAGGATTTTTGATAAAAATCTTCACTACTTTAAAATGCCTTGTTTTTAAGAGACTTCAAAAACGAGGTTATCAATTCGACTGATGTTTTTTTCGTGTTTAAACTGTCCTTGTTTTAGGCAATCAATGAAATGTAACTTTAAACCATGTCCATGAGCAAAAATACTTTAGATTATTCCTTTTAATTTTACAGATTTCAAACAAGGTGAGCCCTATTTTGTTTTGAGTAGTATATAAAATCTATGACGGGCATAATAGAATCCTGAAAAATACTAACTGTTATGCGATGATTGTTGGTGTCAGCAACAATGATGTCTTCGTCGTTCCCGAGGCAGAATCCATGCGGCGAGTTAAACTGCCCTTTGCCACCGCCCAGTTGGCCAAACTTGAATCGTATATGCATGGGTGTTGCTTTGGTAGCACGGACTAGCGGAGCCGGGGGCGCGACTAGTGCTGCCTCCTCCGCCGCAGTCAGCAGCGGCCGTCCCGGAGACACACCTCGGGGGCCAACCGCACCAATACCTCCCACACCTCCAACACTACCAAAGCCATTCACTTCTAAAACGCAAACAATTAATGGTTATGAATTTATTCAAAAAAACCTAAATTACATAAGTCTACTCTGCGCTTACCAGTATTAAGACCAAGTTTAGCAAGGGCTTGCAAATTATTATACGCTTGGGGTGAATTAAGATCACCGGCTAGTAATTCAGCTAGAGTAAACGGTGGGGCCGGCGAAGCATGCGGCGGTGGTGGGACATCTTTCTCAGCGATGCTTGCCAATTGTTGCAAATTGTATTCAACCATGGAAGGCAGAGCCGGTACGCCTCCGACGCCGGGCACCGCGCCGACTCCCTGTACGCTGTTAACATTCACTACGCCCGATAACACGCTCGTGTTGGTCACTCCGGGTAAAGGTACTCCTAAAGGTGGCACCCCTCCCACTCCGGGAACGCCCACTAAGCCCCCAGGACCGGTCACGCCGGTCACTCTTCTCACATTACCCATGGGAAAGTCATCAAACACTGGCGCATTGGTTAAGGAGACGGCGGGAGAGTGGGTATTCGATGGAACGGGAATAATCGCCGAAACCTCGCTGGCGCGCTTCCTCTCCTCGGCGCGCGTGGTCTCAGTGCGAAACGTGCCAAATGTTTCTTCAGTTACGGCATCAAATTTTTCTAACTTTGTGACAAATTCCAATGAGTAATCGATATCGAACTCGGGAGATCCTTCCAATAGGCGCGCGAATTGCGAGGCGACGGTTTTCTTTAGCATTACAATCTCGGTGCCATCGCCGCGTCGCAGCAGCCGCGTTGCGAACTTGCAAGCGCATTCGATTCGTTGCACGGTCTTGTCGACGCGATCGAATAAATCCATCACTTTTAACTCTCTTTCTTTATGTAAGCGTTCCAGTTCTTCGAGAGCCTTCTCGCGGCGCCTCTCAAGGGCTGCTTTATAAGCGCGGTAGGCTTCGTTGATGACGCCTTCTGCCACGTCCCGTTGCCGCTGGAGATCTCCGAGTGCATCGTCGAGCTTAGCAGAGGCGCTACCTGCGGCCTCCGCTCTAGCATTCGCTTGCATAATAAAGTTTCGTAGTTCAGCGCGAAGATTTGGTTCGGCGTCGACAATTCTTTCGCAACGGTGTTCGCCCACCTTATGATCCACGGTGAGGCATTCGGTGCAAGCACCTACTTCACATTCACAACAATAGAATTTAAGGCTTTCGCCGACATGGCGAACGCAAAATATTGGTTTATGAACTGCAGATTTCTCCTTAGAAGACCTGAGAGCATCAAAAGGGACCACTCGATGGTTTTCGAAGCACCTCATAAACTCATGTGCTGAGTTGCAGTTAGAGCAGAGAAAATGCGAACAATCAGTGCATCTTGCGACAGCTGGTTCTTTACTTTTGCAACAAGTGCAAACAACGGATTGATCCATAGAAGAGACATCCAAGATGTTAGTGAGAACGTAATCAGAAGGTAGTGATGCAGCTCCTCCACCAGGCATCTGTAAAATAATTTTAAACCCAAATGTAAGATAATAACAAGAGTGAGACATTTATATCCTTTTAAAATATAATAGATTACCACCTTAGTTTCTTGCTTGCACAAAGGGCATTCCACAGCCAAATCGAACTTCAGGGAATCGCCTGCTTCATTCACCATCAACTTGTCAATGCAAGCTTCACAGAATACATGGAGGCAAGACAAAACTCGGGGACTGCAAAGCTTGTTACTGCAAAAACAAGACAGAAATTAAAGTAAGGAAAATAACATTGGCAAAATACATTGGAAGCTTTGACAATAAAAAAAATAAACTCTCGCAACATACTCTGGAACTCATGAAGGAAATGCAAGAAATGATTCTGGTTCTCTTCGGGTGATGCGGAACGGTATCTGCTGCTAAATAGACAGATTTCGAAAAGTTATTTCCTCCAAACCGGAGCTCTTGAGTGAGATGGAGATGTTCTATGGACACCTGGGCCTCGCAGAAATCGCCATAGGTCTAGCAGAAGATTTAGATCTTTGAACCAGATTGACGTGACATTACACCGTAGACATCCCGGACCCCAGTCTCAACGAGATTAGTATGGTTCTCAAACAACTTAATAACAACAAGGCACCGGGTGACGACGGAATTACAGCTGAGTTATTCCAAAAGGTCTTTAATTCCGACATACTCTAGGGAAGAAAGCCACGGGCATGGAGCAATATCGCTCCTGAAGAACTACAGGCCCATAACATTTCTGAGCCATGTCTATAAAACGAATCGTCTCGCACGCAGATTTGAAGACTTCCAGTCTCCTGAACAAGCCGCTTCCCATAAAGGATTCGGTACCATAGACCACACACATACGCTGCGGCAGGTTATACAGAAGACCGAAGAGTATAACCTGCCATTTTGTTTAGCGTTTGTGGACTACGAGAAAGTCTGTCTGTCTCCAGCGGTGTTAAATTGACTACCGGTACATCGAAGAGCCGAAGTGTTTGTATGAAAACGCCGCTATGACAGTCGGAGTACAGGGTCAAGGCACGAAACCTATCCAACTGCAGCGCAGTGTAAGACAGGGCGGTGTTATTTCCTCGAAACCCAGGCCGCTTTTGCCGTGGCTTTGGAAGACATCTCGACTCTTCGAGGTCCTGGAAAGGTCTTGACATCAACATCAACGGCGAGTACATTACTCACCTTCGATTTGCCTATGATGTTATAATCATGGCTGAGACCATGGAGGAACTCGATACAATGCTCGATGACCCCAACAATTCAGTCTCTGAATGAGGGGGTCTAAAAATGGTCTAAAGTTGGACAAGATGAAAGATTTGTCGAACATCCCTGTTCTACCCACTCGAATAACCATCGGAGGACGTACTCACGAAGTTGTTGACCAGTACATACATATGTCTACCTCGGACAATCTGTCCAGTGGGGTAGGTCCAACTTCGAGGAGGTTAAATCCGTCTCGGATGGGCAACGTTCGGAAAGTTTCGAGATATATTCTCGTCCTAATACTTACCGCAGTGTCAACGCTTTCGTCTTCGAACAGTGTGTGTTGCCAGTGATGACTTATGGTACTGAGATGTGGTGTAAGTGTGGATTCCATTAGACGGCTCAAGGTCATTTAAAGGGCAATGAAGAAGGCAATGTTCGGAGTTTCTGTGTGATATCGTATCAGAAATAATGTGATTCGCAGTAGAATCATGGCAAACGGCATTGGCAATGGGCCAGACGGACGCATTGCTCGCAAACAGATGGCCAATGGAGTCGAAAGTCCTGGAAAGGCAGCGATGGTAGGCCTCCCATAAGATGGAACAATAACTGGTCAAGTTTGTGGATGAGAGTCCACTGAATGAGGGCTGCATTCCCCATTGATCAATGGGGGAGGCCTACTTTAATAAATTCTGTGGAACAAGTTAAACTTATAGAATTTATTTATATGTTGTAGCCATCCATGTTGTAATCATCGTGTAACTACAAGCAATCAATTACAGTCTGAGTATGCATTTCTTAGCCAACTTAAATCAATAGTTTCCTTCTAATTCTTGTGCACTTAATTACTTAAATTTGTGGTTGGTATACAGTGTGATTGGCAACATGTGAGATGTTGTGAAATTTGAATCGTGAAAAGTATGTAACTTATTTTTGAGCATTTCAAAAACTCACTCGCATATTTTACAGTTTTGTTCTTGCTTGCCATTGTCAGGAGATTCCAAGGAGCCATCATCTCCGAGGCTGACTAAGCCATCACCATAAATATCCCCATTTATTTCCTCCATTTTCACTTATAATTATGATGGTGTAGAATTTAAACTGTGGTGGCTTTGCTCAACAAGAATCTGCAACAAAATTTTCATTAAAGGATATTGAATAACATTTACGAGTGAATATCCTTATCACTCATACAGCAGTTCACAAAATAAGTAACAATCATACTAAAATAATCAATTCACCTTTATTACAATAAATCCTTATTAATAAAGAGAGAAAAATGAATAATGTCACATTTTCATAGCATGTGATCATGATAAAAAAAGATTAAATCATCAATAGGTAAACCAACTTGGTCTTATTGAACACTGAGAAACAATTGATATTCTACCATATGCATGCTTTGTGTTTACAACACTGTTCTATTATCATTCTCTTATTAGTGTTATTTGATTAAATTATAGGCATATTAAAAACTAGCTTTCACACAATGCTTAACAAAGTCATCATACTCAAACTGTATGGGTACAAAGCATGTAAAAGAAAAACAAGCTACATCTATTTTTAAAAATGTATATTTTAAACATGTTTTACCTATCCAACATTGGATCAATATGATGATTATATTCATATGGAGCATCCCATTTATTTCTTTAAGAACCTATCAATAGTTTACATATTGGTAGTGTTTAATAATCATTGTAAATTTTTTTACCTCTCTTATAGATGTTTTATATATCCATTGACTATACCACTAGTGTGATTACACTAAGAATAATATGGTAATGGGTCATATAAGTTGCATTGCAAAGAGGCATTATTTTTACAATGTTTAAGTCTCTGTCCACATCAGTATGATTAAAATGTTAACCCTGTTTTATTTACTTCTGTATATTATGTGTTATTTAATGTTTGAAAGATTATTAAATACTCATTTTTTCATACAAAACTTTAATCTGTAACAATTACATCAGCAAATTTTGGAATTTACAAAAACAAGTTAAAATCAAAACTGAAATTAAAAAAAACAAGGAAAGTAATATTATTGTCATGCACATAGTTTTTAATTAGTAGTAGTAATTTAATGTGTACAAAAATTCAACAAAACTTAGTCAAATTTGTCTTCTGGTAACTGCCTCTAATATAATTATTTTATTGCCTGCCAGTTCTTTAGAGGCATTCTTAGCTAAAGAAAAATAGAATACATTTAAAATATTAATAGAAAAAGAAACAAATGTTGAAAGGATGAATGAAGAGAGAATAACAAAACAAATTTATGTTGCAAAAATGAGTGTCAACCAGATTAGTGACATACTAAAGAAGGGTGATATAAGGAGTACCTGTAACCAAGGAGCATCTACATGTATGAATGTAAAAGTGAGAGAGGTGTGCCAGGATCTCCCCAAATGGAAATCCATGATCTCTGCCTACCTGGGTTATGGACTTGAGCGCATATTTAAGAAGCAAACCACACTTCCCACTAGTCTGATTTGTTTCTTTTACTCAAATTTATACAACTTTGTGGATAACCCCTTATTGGTGTAGTTAGGTAGATATTCCTTGAAATAAATTAGATTATATTCTAAAATATTATTAAATTAAATATTTATTTTTTTAAGCAGCTGCCATGGTTAAAGAAGATGAAGATCTATGAATAGCACACTTGAATACATGTATAAGACATGAAAAGTAAAATATTTGACTTATAGAGAACTATCAGTTTAAGAAAACAGAACACTGGATACTATCAGCAAGTCTAGATTTAAAAACATAACTACATTTTCTTATAACTATACTAATTCAAATTATGGAATTCTTAGGAAAAAGGAAAATTAATATTTTGTAATTTTACCATTCTTTATAATTTAATTATTGTTATAATACTAATTAATTTAACCATTCACCATAATTTATTTCACCATTCTAAATGCATAAAAGGACTTATTCTTTTAATGATATGTTAACTTCAATGATAATTATATCAATTACAACACCATCACATAAAGAATAACAAGAGCACTACATAAAGTGGTTTTTATTTTATCAAGGCCCAACCAATTCCCTTCACACCTTCTCCTTTCCTTTTCTTTACCTACCCCCTTCAAACTACATAAAGGATGATTATGCACTTCCAACTCTTCTGGTTTTTGCCAAAGGTAATGGGTAGCAGTGGTCATATAAAATCTTGTAAACTGTACATTTGCAACCTTGTCCATAAAAAAATTGTAAAGTTGAAATAAATATCTTTTGTCTAAATAAAATTAAAGTTTTCAAAGATTAATTACTTGTACAGTAAATAAAATATGTTTTTCTAATTAACCTCTTACATGTCAACTTACAATTACACTATGCCAAAATCTACAGGTAATGTAAGATAATCCATATATTGCCACAATGCATACTTAATTTGAGTAAGAAATGTAATAAGTATTTAGCAAATTAGAGATGCAGCATGCTTTGCTTGATATAAGGATAATTGCAAATCAAAAAATTATCTAAACAGCCACTAACATTGTAAACACCAAATCGCCGTATATAATAATCATTATAACATATGCCGTCTTTTTAGTAGTAGTAAAAAGTTATAGGTACATATTTTAGTAATTGATTTTGTTAAGAACCTTTAATAACCATGATTTAACCACTACTTAAAAGAATTGTTCAATATTCTCTTTTTCACGAACTATGATATTCAATTCGATGTTCCGTCAATCAAACCATGTTTAGATGAATTTAAAAACAAAACAATTGTAATTGAATTGATCGGAATACACATATACATACCTACGGCTTACGTACATATGAAAAACGCAATGCACCATGCACGATGCAGACAATGGCGAAGGTCGTTGTTTCACATTCATATGCAACGTAACGAAAATAATTATGCACAAAAATAGCAAAATTACATTATTTAAAGGATTAACTAACCTTTTGTAGATATATTGCGAATAAAGCAGATACTGAAACACGCAGATTGCTCTACCACGCCGTAACTAAGTGAATATTCATCACTATGTAAATAAATAAAAAATGAGCATCAAGCTTCAACAGATAAATTTTTTAAATAAAATGGTTTATTCGATTAATTAAAAGTAATGTTTTGTCAGGTTCTCATTTTAAAAAGACATCACTGTTGTATTGATTTTCTTCTCTAGCGCTTTTGTGAAGTGTTGCCATAAGAAATACTTTTTGTATTCAATATTTTTTTTCATGTGTGGTGGTCTCCTTTTTATCATTAATTTTTTTATGAAATTTAATATTCCCTAGTTTAATCTGGTCTCTAAATACCCAACTAAACTTTGAAGTTTATTAATATTTCAAACTACTTTATGCACTTAAAAAGAGATCATTTTTGATCAGTGAAGAATGTTAATTATAATCGATTCAAAAAGTGATCTAAAAATCTATTAAATATCTGTTAAGGATTTCTTTTCTTTGTGTTAAGATTTTATAATCATAGATTTGAAGCATATTTTACATCCTTTTTACTTATTTATCAGTCCCCATGATTTATACTCTTTTATCGCACATAAAACCTGTCATAATAAATGTCAACTCGTTGTCAACGTGTTTTGATTTCGATTATTTAATGTTCAAATCAAGGAATATTTCCCAAATTTTATTTTTTTAATTACTTCAACAGAACCGTTTTCAGTCAATCTATTGTCAAAACAAGGCTTTTAAATATGACTTTTATACCAAACTGGGAAGAATTTGAAAAGTCAGCCGAGATGTTATATTTACGTGATCCAATAAACACACGATACAGTATGAAATATTCTCATTCTAAAGGTGTATTTTTAGTTAAAATAACTGATAACAAAAAGGTATATATTGTTGTTTACATAATAGCACAATTTTTCTCAATTTATTTTACAATTTTTTCTAGTATTGATAACATTAACTTGATGATGAAAAATTATAACATTTTTTATGTGAGCCAATGATTCGCTATTATTTTTAATTTAAGAAGCAAAGCTTTTTTGTTGCTTTCTTGGAGCGTGCTTGATGAAGTTTATTTTTTATATATTTTATTTCATTTTGAGTAATTCCTGAGTCAGTCTTACCACTTGCCTGCCACCACTGGCGAGCAAGTGCTAAATGCCTTTCAAAAATTTATAAATTTAAAATCACAAGTGCCACGACAGTGGTAGCACAACATGTTATTATAGGGAAACGGGCGAGGGGAGAGGATGAGTAACCCACCCATTGAAGGGGAATCCAGTCAATATTTGCAATTTCATTACTCATCATCAAAATATATATAACCTATTTACTAATAATATATAATATATATACAATATGAATATACCCTTATTACAGTCAAATGAATAGCATTCTGCTGTTTGCTCTATACTATCCTCAGACTATGGATGTGTTATCATTAAAGATTCAAATATTTATTTTTATCTCAAAATTATAATAGAATCATTTTCTTTTTTTTTCATTTTCAGTGTCTCCAATACAAAACAGAGGTGCAGCAAGATGTGAGAAAAATTGATAAATTCATCTCTAATCTTATAAGACATATGGCCTCTAATGATAATTAATTGAGTGTAAATAAAGTATTTTTTTTGTAATATAATATATAATTTTATTTTCAATAAAATGATAATGTCCTGTACAGGTTTTTTTCTAGAGTATCTTCTTATAAAGGAATAGTTTGTCACAGACGAACAAAAAATCTAATGAGTAATATTCTGACTAATTTATGCCAGAAAATAGCCACACATTCATAAAAGACATGTGGGGTTAAATTTAAGTGATTATTGTGTGAGGACTTACAGAATAATTATTTTAAAATATTGTCTAAGGCTGACAATAAGCATCTGGGACTATCATATACTTCTATTTGTGTTTTTTTTCTTACTACTGGATTAGCAATATAGTAACTGAATAAACCTTATACAGTTTGATCCACCTTTTGATCAAGTATTATCTGGATTTTCCGTGAAAGTAATGTCGGGAGAATGTACGAGTATAAATTTTTTGTCCTTGCAGTTTCCCAGTTTTTTCCGTTGATCATAAATTAAAATTGTGATCAACAGAGTGAGCTGTTTTTATAGAATTTTGTAATATCCTTGCTTAATTAATTTCTGTACTCTAAATTATAATTATAATATTAAAAACATTGTGTTCTGTTTTATATTAGGCTGCAAGAGTTGTAGGCAGCGAAAATATAAACTTTCATTCATAAGTACGATTTCCACTTATATTAATCTTTGATTTGTAATAAACGTAACATAAAATACAGAAAGTGAACTAGTAACGTAATATTAAGTGACTAGCTGTGCCCCGCGGTTTCACCCACCCTGCAATTTTACCTAAACGAAATGATATTACCCACTTACTACTACCGTAACCTCATCATCATCTCCCTTTACCCACGTATGTAGGGTCGACACAGTATGGCCGTAGCACAGTTACACAATCGCATATGATTGTGTAAACTGACCGTAGTCCATACTGTAAATGTTCTAGCTACAGATTTTACGGCCGACCGCTTGTCTAACGCCAACCCTTCTTGGGAATAATAAGCTACTAACCTACCTTTATATATCCAGCTATTTTATAGCATTTTTATTGAACAAATATTTGAATGGTCCTTTAAATTGATATAACTTTTTATATTTATAAACCGATTGAGTTGAAACAAACACTAAATGTGTTAAGTGAAGCTTACCACAATACATTAGTAAAAATCGCACCGAAATCGGTTAAGCCGCTTCTGCGATTAGCGAGAACAAACGCACGGACAAAAATTGTTATAATCATTGTTTTGGGTTTTTAATTACATATATAATTGCATTTATAAAGGCCCCCAATAATAGTTTTTATCAAATATCTTCCATGTACAGACAGCGATCAGTTACATTTTCATTATATACTAGCCGTGCCCCGCGGTTTCACACGCCTTGCAATTTTACTTAAACGAAATGATAATGATAAAGTTAAATTGATATAACTTTTTTTTTATATATAAACCGATTGAGATAAAACAAACACTAAATGTTAAGTGCTGCTTACCGCAATACATTAGCGAAAACCGCACCCCAAATCGGTTAAGCCGTTTCTGAGGTCAGCGGTAACAAACGCATAGACAAACAGACAAAAATTCTAATAGTCATTGTTATGGGTTTTATTGCGTTTATGAAGGCCCTTAATAATAGTTTTTCTCAATTATCTTCCATGTACAGACAGCGATCAGTTACGTTATAATTATATGTATAGATATAGATTTACCCTGTAAAATAGAAACAATGTTTAAATTTGTTATAACGTAAATAGTAGTATTAATTTACCATATTAGATATAGCCTTTTACTAAGCTTGTCCGCCACTTTTGAATTTGATCGGATTATTTGTTATGAATTTTTAGGGATACCAGACGTGATCGAAAAACTACCCTAATTAGTGTGTAATGCGTAATAAACTAACACTAAATAAATTTATAAACTAAGAATAGACGTGAATATGAAGGTAGTTATACAGTGTTTACTTTATTAATAATAATGTTTAGCCCTTTATTAATGTAATAACTTAAAATTTCAGATTTGAAAAAACTCGGAAATCTCGAACATGGTATCTTGCCTCAGGACAGCAAAACTGGAAACCGACGAAATATACGTGAATATGTTCTCGCGTTCCTCCTCTCTAACCAGATGGACCCCAAGCTCTGGAATGAGCGTTGAAGTCACTCAAGACAAGCATAAAACGGGGCTGAAATGGATTTCCTTTTAAGCCTGTGCATGTGTAAATAATGTATTGGTCTTAATTTGTTTTATGATCATAAATGATGAATAACGACCATTTGTCCAGCAGATAAATTGCTAAAATTGAAAAACAAACTCATTCTGTTTGAAGGACAATAAAAAACACAAAAAATATTTTATTTTTTATGTATGATAGTCCCCTCAGGCCAGGTCATGTACATTAAGAAATATTTTGTGCGTAACTGTTAATTTTACAAGTAAATGCTAAAATCAAAAAAATTTTACAAGGAAGATACAATCTTTTAAAAGCTATACAGAAAAAAATGCAAGTGATTATACAGATAGTTAATTTCTTGAGCTCGTGATTTGGAGCATCCTGTTAATTTTTAGACAAGGGTTACTTTGGCAAAAAGATGTAGTTCATTGCTACAATTGCGTGATTAAAAAAATAAAATCTGTTAATGATTTTTAGAGGTATTTGTGAGAATTAAAAAAAAGTAATCATCTTGTAAGCCTTTTCTTCTGTGCCGAAGTTAAGTAATTTGAATGTAGATAAGTTGCATTTAATCGTTATATTACCAGCTAAAGAAATTGTGGTCTACGTTATATACATAATTTCCGGTCACTGTAGATTCCACTTTTATTCTCAACGAATGAAAGTAA
>JWHW01047862.1:239101-253793 GCA_000931545.1 Papilio glaucus | reverse complement strand
TTATAATTGATTAACATACAACTCAACGTTACTCTGAACAGCAATACAGTATTTCATTCATCGCACCTTCCTCCTAATAATGTTGTTTGTAGGCAGTCTTAATAAAAGTCGCCGTTATAACATGCGATAATAAGACTGTCAACTTAGCAGCTTTGCGGGCTGCTAAACTTTGCTATACTAGTGGATACTCTTTTTTTTCGCACTTTCAGTGAAAACGGATTTTTAATGTCAAATTAGGTTTTGTTAATCGAAAGTATCGGCAAGATGGGTGCCGCGGTTACTCAAGGGGGAACAAAAACGGAACCGAAAGAAACGTAAACGTAATCCGATTGTGTTTCAGTGTCGTTTCGTGATCGTATCCGTGAGTTTCCACTGGCGTAAAATTGTGTCGCGATACAAGGTTTCTCCCTACCTTCCTCTTTGAAAAAAACTGACATGGCCATAGCAGCATGGTCCAAGCAGCTTATATTACCGATGCTGCTCCATACCATCTACGAAGACACTTGTTTTATATTTACTTAATATTTTACTTTCTAGCGAATTCGAAAGGCCTTTTTAAATTAATTCGCTCATTTCGTTCTACTTCAATATTTCTGCGATAATCTAGTCCTTTGACAATATGATATATGAATATTATTCTCTGCCGTGAATAGAATGTGACCAGTGACCATAAATAGTATGGTTATCTGTTGTACATTGACAACTTTCGACAGAGCTGTCAAAAATGTTGATGGACATTGGACATGTTATTTTACTGTCATGCAGTGTGAAACATAAATAAAGCGTATTAGTTTTCTATAAATCATGACTTAATACTCAGGCCTAAATTGTTAAAATGAAATAATATTTTTAAAAACGCAACTGCCACTTATACATTTCTTTTTAATTAATGACATTATGGATGGTTTAATTCACGCGGCATTGGAAGCAGAGGCAAGTGTTATAGTAGTTTATCAGTGTGTTTTCCAGATTTAAATTCGTTTATAAAATTAATTAACTACTAATATTTAAATTTCAGGTTATACTTAAACGGGTGAAACATGCAAATGCAAACTTAACACAATTTGACAGTGGTGTTCAAGACCATAAAATGACTTGGACCCATGAAAAAATGCACTTAGCAGAATCAGTAGATGACAGCAGGATGAAATTTCAAAGAAATTCTTCTACTTTAGCCACTAGCAAAAACTCAGAAAAATTTGATTTATTTAAAAAACTTCATGAGTTGTATAATGAGTTAAGTAGAGATGAAGCGTCTCAAATAAATTATGTGAGTAATTACCCTGGACTCAAATTAATTATGCTGAATGTATAGTATAATAATATTTTTTTGGAAATTTTTAAATATTTTTTTTACTTATGGTTTATTTAATTTTATAAATAGTCCTCGATTTCTGGGACAAGTATATGTAAGGGACACAACATATTTCTGCATTGAATTTTTGATTATTCAAGAACAAATATTAATTTTAGTCATTAGTAAATATTACATTTATTTGTGTGTGGTATTTCTATAATATATTCAAAGTTTTCTACTTTGATACATTTCCAACAATATTTTTATTAATAAAATAACAAGAAACATAAACAGCAATAAATATAAATATTACATTATATACACACAATTGTTACTTTAAATTTTTAACAAATTGTAAAAAGTAAGCTGTTGTAGAAGATAAGTACTAGATAAGTGTAATCATTGTAAATATAACTGAGAATGACATATTGTTGTGTTTTTATGTACATATATAATAACATAGAATTTAAAATAACCACATTGTAATTTTCTGAAATTCTACTGTATATAAGACAATGTTTTTTCCAGCAAGGGCTTAAAACCACATCTTATTTATTGGAGAAGTTATTAGCAACATATAATCTCAATACTTTAATAATTAATTTATATCCTGGCAATAAAGGATACTCATTATCTTTGAAAGTAAATGGCAATACACAATATATACAACCACCCGATGGAAATGTGAGTAATTACAATTTATTAATAATAATATTGTTAAAAATACATAACATGGATCACTCATACAGTAAGGTCTCTATATTATTATTACTCTTAATTATTAACAAAAATATTTTTATTGAAAAATCAGAAATATATTCTTTATCATGTGTATAATGCATGGGGGGTTAGACAGAAAATGTGTCTGACTGACACCTTTTTAAAGAATTACTTCTTAAATTATATGTTTAATTTTTGACTTGTACATATTTTTATAACAATAAAAATTTTAATAAAACAATTTGTATATCAATTATGTGAAAAACAAAAATTTGAAAAAAAAATGCTTACCATTTCTTAATTTTCCTTATATATTTTATGAAAGAAACATAGTTCTTACCAATTGTCCCACAACAACTCTTGCTCTTTTTCACTTATAACTCACTCACTCTCACTGTTTGGTAATTTCAAGTCTGAAAATTTTGTTATTCTCACAATTTCTTAGTGATCCATTTATGTATGTGTGAAAAGGTTTTGGATCCTGCTTTCAGGAGCAGGAGGATAAGACCTGAAGTTCTCGCAAACATTTTTCACATATTTCATATTTTATTTATTGTTAACAAATGTAATTTTGAGGTAGACAGGGACTATGAAAATCTCTTTTTAAGGATGTGTGATAACTTTTGCTTTAATACTTTCATTTCATATAAGACATAAAGCACACCTGTACAGCATCAACAGTTAATTTGGTGTTTGGATGTAACATGTAACCATGGAAGATGTGGAATTAGCTTTGTTTCACTAGACTTGCCTCATTGGGGTTCCTATTTATAGGTGCTTATACCTATTAATTATTTTAAAAAGTAATTAATAATGTACCAACATAGTGATGACTGCACCCGTAATATTTGGAACATAAATTGATCATGTAAAAGTAGAGAGTAGTTTATCTTGATTCAATAAAATATGAATCAGAAGTGTGCAGTAGTTGTTATATGGTGGTTGTGAGCTAAAATAGACTATATACTATTCCATTATAATTTTATTACTGCTTAATCCTATATTTTTATTAAATTATAATTTTATTGGAAAAGTGTTTTAACCAGATATCAAATCAAGAGGACACATTAATAGAGACACCTCGGTGGCCGTATGAAGAAGAGGAGCTGCTAAGTTATATAGATAATGAGGAACTACCAGTTGTTCTGCTTGATCTGCTAGAGTCGGAGCACTCCTCGCTTTTCTACTCAGGCTGCATAATTGCCCAAATACGGGACTATCGACAGGCATATCCCAGTTTTTTATGTGATACGCACCATGTCTTACTAAGGCCAACTAATCAGGTAATTCTACAACGGTTGAAGTTTACATATATTTTACTTGTAGGAAATACTTACCATAATGGGAAGGGAACAACTGCAATCAGTGCCAAAAGCTCTACCTACATCAGCAATAGAATTGCAAAATGCATTCTAACGCAAACAGCTGATTACGGTCTTAAATCTCAAAGTAATAGCAAATTTCCCTTTGGTAGATTATATATTGCAATTCTCTGAGTAGCGCCGTAATTTCATGGCTAGGCATATCACTCACTATCACTAGATTGTCTTGGCTGCTCGTCACAAATTTGATTACATTCTTAACAATCTCTTATGTACAAATTGAGTGAGAATGGTTTATAATCAACCTCCAGGCATTTTCCTTCACCGAAATAGTGAGTAAAAATTGATTAGTTACAACTAATTTTAATTCATTCTTTACTAGACAAAAATATTTTTAAAAAGTGTTTTTTTTAAAGGAATCATTGTTCATTGTCTTTCCAGAGTATAATAACAGATGCCATGTGTATTGGAGGTAAGTGTGGTTGGTTGGGTGAGGAGAGGGGTGCTCTTGAAGCAGTGGAGGCTGCCCTAGTGCATGCGTCGGCGCCACCACTCTGTCTGGACCCCCGACCAGCAATAGGTCTGTTGGCAGCTCGGTTACACGCCGCCCCAAGACTCTTCAATACGCCTAGAATACGGCGGCAAGCACGACGGTTTTCTCAGGTCATTATTTTTAGTTATTTTTTATTAAAAAAGCATCAAAAAATGATCATGTAGTTGTTAGTAGACCTTGTCGTATGACTTGTTAAGCATACAAATTATTTTTTAAGGGATAGTGATTAGTTTCAATCTATTTGTCTTGGATGGAGGTAAAAGCATATGTATGTTTGAGATTCTTATATTAAAATATAATAATGTTGTACACTGTTAGGTGACCAATTAAGGTAAGAAAAAAAATAATAATTACTTCATCAAACTTTTAGGACTTTAATATCATTGTATGGAAGGTTTAGATTAAAAAAAAACACGTTATGTGCGCCAATTTTATTAGTCGCGATTGGTATAATTGTTAGGGTTACTAATTACATTTAAATTTGCTTTTCATAACATTTCAGGTGGCAGTTAATAGAAAACGAAAATTGGACCAATTCACACACTACCACGGCTTAGAGTTATTAGAATTAATACATAGACAAAGAGCTAGAAATAGACAATCTGTGCCACTTACCAGACTCACTTCTAAATACCCCAAGAAACCACCAGAGGTAATTGTTTTTTTTTTTAAGTAATAATAATATGCACTCACGCCCGTAACCCAGAGGGCTAGGCAGAGATCTTGGATTTCCATTTGGCGCGATCCTGGCACACCTCTCTCGCTTCTTCTAAATCCATACACCTACGTATACATGGTCGTCGGTTACGGGAACTCCTGATATCGCCCTTTTCTGATCAATATAAGTTCTCCTAGGGCCAACACTGCCACTCTCTTTTGCAACGTAAATTTGTTTCTTTATTATATTTTCATTCATCTTTTCACCGTGCCCGAACCACCGAAGCATATCTTTCTCAATTTTAGTCACAACATCCACTTTTAAGCCTCACTTTTCCTTTATAACGCTATTTTAAACCTATCATTGAATGTCGCACCTAACATACTTCTTTAGGATCGCATCTCAACGGCATTAACTCTACTAACTTGCTTTTCCTGCTAGACCCAGCTCTCATTTCCGTATATTAAAAGTGAGGACCAATACAGCATTGTTTATTGCAGACTTTATAAACACATTCTGAATCCTAACTACTGTAGAAATAGCCCCATTCACTTTATGTCCCGCATTCACTCGTCGTTCAAATTCTTTGCCAAGCAAATTTCTAATAAACATACACCCCAAATACAAACTCTTCCATCTGTTCCACTTTGCCGTTAACCTTAATTTCAATTACAGTCTTACTTTGTTTTCTTTCGAACACCATTACCTTCGTCTTATCTACATTCATCTTCATACTACTACCTTCTAATGAATTATTGACTACATTCAGCATTAGTTGTGAGTCCTCCACCGATAACGCACATACAACCTGATCATGGGCGTACAAGAGACATTTTACAACTAGCTCACGCATTCTTAATCCACAAATTTCGTCTTTCAAAGCTTTCAAACAGTCATTCATAAAGAGATTGAACAGCCACGGGGATGCTACACTGCCTCGTCTTACACCTTTATTAATGCTAAACCAGCCTGAATCTTTCTGTCCTTTTAATCCTGATACAAAGCAGTAGAATCTTTATAAAAACTTTAACGCTTATGTTAGATCGCTGTTCAATCCAAACGCAACCAAGGTTGACCACAGATCATCATTTTATCATGGGCCTTTTCTAAATCTACGAAGGCGCAAAAACGTTTCGTCTGACAAGTGAGGTATCGGAGGCCCAATTTCAGTCCTCCTCAGTCCAGAAGAGGATTGGACGGGAGTGGATGAATGGGGAAAATTAAATCTCATTTTTTCCTGTCTATCACCTCTCTGTCCATTAAAGGTAGTCTGTCTAATGAGCTGGGTAGCGGTCACTTAACATTTAGTGACTAGCAACACAGCAAAGACAAGTGCTCGTTTGTCACCTTCTTCTATAAAAAAGTGAGTTAGCGACTACGTATAGCATTCAACGCGACTACACGTAGTAATAGAGTTGTCAAAACTAAATGAATGCATCTTGTTTTTAACAGTAATTACAACAAAATAACCTTATTCCATAAATGTATCGTGTTCCTTATTGTTTATAGGTGTTCAAACCGATAGAGCCACCGAAAATGGACCCGATACCGTTAGTTTTACCGTCCGAAGCGAGCGCACCGCTGCGACTGGCGCGCGCCTACGAACGGCCGAGACCGACCTCAGACTGTCAACCGCAGCTGGTAGAGGAATACATACTTGAGACTGAGAAAACATCGCCCCACGCCAGTGCCGGCTTCTTTCATATAAAACTATCGATATTACAAAGGCCGTCCGATCAGGAGTTCCTCGGAGAGTTGTATGTTGATAGAGACCATGTTGAAGGTGAAAGGAATGGGTCAGCGTGTCGCTTCACTTTAGGTAAATGGTTTTTTTTTGTAAATTATCTTACAAGCGTGTGAAAAAATAAGAATTAGTCTACGTTATGTCTTATATAATCGCAATAAAATCTGTAAAATTAGTTTAATTTCAAGAATTAGTCTAACTAACATAAGATCGATTCTGTGTATTATTGTAGATATTAACTAATTTTTGACACTTACTATTTAGATTTTGTGTAGCATTTTTATTTTTAGGGTCAAGACTTCAAGCCAATAAGTACATCCAACAGTTTACAGAGATTTTTACCGAGGAAGGCCGCAAATCGGTTAGAATAAAACACATAGTACCTGGACAACTACCGAGGGTATCTTTCACTGGTGGCATGAGAGAAATGGTAAACAAAAATGTAATGGAAGTTTCACAATCATTTTTTATGACTAACATTATTTTTATTTATTTTTGTTATTTCAGATTGGTTTAAATTTAATTTATTTTATGCATAAAGTCTTTGATGTTTATTGCAAATTTATTTATACATTCAGTTTTATTTATTTTCATACAAGAAAGAAACAGTTTCTTATGTCTACATGCATGTTAATGGGCTGTTCAAAGTTATAGACAAATTATTTTTTACCAACTGTCTATTATAACACGTTTGGGGAAATAAAACGTAATGTTCTTGCAGTGTGGGATGAACAGACTTCAAACAGGTGTATCGATATTCATATGAATGACGGAGTGTAATACAAATAGTAGGGGAAAATCTTATAGGTTCGCGTGAACAACATGCTCAAAATGCGTCACCAACATGACTATTTGAATTTGGTATAGTTTCGACGAACCATTTTTCATTTATTTTTCTTACATTCAATTTAGATTTTTTTTGACATCCATTTTATTATTTTTGTTGTGTATGAATTTATTATTTATTTATTTTTGAACTATTGTCGCGCCTTCCCACCTGTTTTGAATCTTCACTTTTGTCGGCAGTCCTTATAACTGTTTTTTATATTTTATTTAATGTAATGCAACATCAACCTTAACTTCAACACAATAACACATGATACTTAGTAGTTTAAAATATTGTTAGATTATTGAAATAATTCCAGCAACCATTCCAAATAAACTTGTGTTCTAAAAAAGCTTGTTTTAGGACATGGTTCACGACAATACTTGTATGACGGATTCGAACCCACGACCTCATGTTGTGCATACTTCACAGTCTGTATCCTTAAACCATTGGGCTATTGGCGCTTCTAAAAATATAAGTGAAAATATATTTATATTTTTGTTCTTGTTGTTTACAGGGCCAGCAATTATTGTTACAACAGAGATCTGCGGCTGCTAACAACTCTACTGTTCAAACGCACGCGACAGCCGTTCCTGTCGTGTAAGTAATAACCTATGCACTTTAAGTTATTTCAAGCACTCTATTAAACTCCCTAGTACGATAAGTATTTGTACTAGAAGTTTAGTGAACGAGTTCACGATAGTCTAATGCCGGAAATTATTACATTGGACTTATGGCGCTCATGCAGTCGATAAATTTATGTCATAAGATCAATATACACAAGAATATATTGTAACCCAAAAGTTACTACTTTACTTTACAGGACATCCGCAGTAGCGCCCACACCGAATGCCCATACAAATGTCAGACAGCTGCCCATTCTGGTTAGTGGAGAAATTAAGTGGTAAACAAATATTTTTTCATGTGTGTATTTCACACATATGAAATCGTATATATTAAACAACTGTAGTTTATATAAAATACTACATGTTTATTTTACTTGATATCCATTGCTATTTTTATTACTAAACTATACGTTTTATGATACAGATTATAGATAATTATTAATATTTAAGTTTACATGTTTCGAGAGTGAGAGTTGTCTATTTCATTTCATGAATGCTGCTAATTAACAAACGAATGCTCTTGTCGACATAAACAAATTTCTTTACTTAGTTCATATCAAGTAGTCAACAATTTTACATTTACTGCATGATCGAAATATAAACATGTCAGCATGTTTATACTTTTTATTTATTTTTCGTTCAATAGAAAACCATTTTAAACGGCAGCTAGACGACTGTTTAAAATAGGCGCAACAAACAATACACGTAGTTTCGTTTGATGACTAATGAAAATTGGAATAGCAGGCTCAACTGCAACAAGTGGGCAACGTTGGCGGCGTCGCAACAGTAGGCACGGTAGTGAGCAACGTCGCGACCGTGGGTAGCGCGGGAGCCGTCGGCAGCGTGCCTGCGGGCAACGTGGGCGTTGTGAGCAGCGTGGGCAACGTGAACGTGGGCAACGTGGCTGCGGCTACCGTGGTGGCTAACGAAGTGACGCTCAATCAGCAGCCTTCGCCGACCACACCTCGGCTCTCTCCACAGGTAAGGATACAGATAAATAATAATTATTACCCTTTGTTCTCTTTGTTATTATTGTATTTATTCTTATTGTGTTGTGCTACAAGTATATTTTGGATTGCTTTATTAAATTTTAAGTGGATTAAAGCTTGTTAAATCCATATATTTTTCAAATCTCTCGAATGTAATTTATTTAATCTTAGTAATTTGAAAATTCGAAGGTCCACGATATCCACTCAACGCAGGCGTCAACAAATCAACTGCTGGCGCAACAGTTAACCAATCCTCCCCAGCCTCTGAACCCTCAGAAGATGCAGTCGGCCATCATACACATACAGCACCCGCTTATGTCTTCAGCCGGTACAACGCAGGTGAGTAGTCTGAAAGTGATTTCACTAATAATAGTTGAACTGTACAGATCTGATCGATTACGGAAAAGTCGCATTATTTGTCTGGAATTTGTCGCTCTGTAAGTACCAAGGTTTAGTCTTCAATAATAAACTTCATCAAATTTGTTAGGTATTTAAAAATTCATATTAAATTAATGGATAAATAATTTTTGAATAAAAATTGTTGATATGCGCTGTATGTATAAATGTCTTTTTTTTTAATAAAACCAAATAATGACTTCTTATATTTACTCGAATACTACACATTGGAATAAAACTAATTTTACGGATTTTATCGGGTTTATATATCGTTTTTTGATTCCCAACGTTTCGAGTACTTTACAGCGCTCATGGTCACTGAGGTGTCAGACGTCCCAATGTCAAAAGTTGCTGGCGAAGTACTCACTTATTTTCCATTAATTATTTCTGCTCCGATCTATGCAGAATGAGCTCACTGTATCTTGAGATCTTGTAGTTGTATGCTTGGCTTGAGATTTTATTTTATTAATCACGGGATTCCAAGCCAAGGTGGTAGTACCCAGCCATTTTCAATATTGAAATTAGGATGTTTTATTTTTTATTTCAATAGCTCTCGTATCATCAAATAAGAGGGTACTTCGCCAGCAACTTTTGACTTTGGGACGTCTCACCTCAGTCCCCCCGTGACCATGAGTGCTGTAAAGTACTCGAAACGTCGGGAACCAAAAAACGATAAATAAACGCGATAAAATCCGTAAAATTAGTCTTATTCCAATAAAACCAAATATTAATAATATGTTATCTGTTAATTAAATTGGTAAGTGTCCCCATGCACGGGTGCGTTCCACCGGCGATCCCGGAGCCCCCACCTATCGCACACGAGAATGGCCACCGGGGGGGTTTTAGTGAGTAAAAGCTCACATAACTCTGCTTTTCCCCCAGAAGTTTTGGTTAAAATTATTTAATTTAATTCTCAACATTTCAATATCCGTGATCAACTGTTACATTGTCTGCTTTTTAATATTTAAATAATATTTTTTACGAGCACGACTTTAAACTTTTTCCTACTCATTCTAAAACAAAGAACAACCATATATTGTCGCTTACATTTCCGGTTTGCCAAAAATGCATGAGTTCGGCACTGATACGTAAAGTTGCGTAGCTGACATAAACACAAAGAGTCTATAGACTTAAGAAGAAAATAGTAGCGTTCTACTTGTATTGCGAATCAGTTAGGTTAAAAAAAATCAATTCAGTTGCAAATTCATGAAAGGAGAAATTGTATGTACGAAAACTTGTACATGTACGTTTTTGACAACCCAGCAGGAAATTGAATCGTGGTGAGTTTTTCAGATTCAATTATTTTCTGTTATGACTTGTATTTGAGAGATGGTAATCTATGTTTTGTGCTTGAATTTAAACGTAATGTCTTGAAAATTATCGCCATTCGGGTGCCACGGCTTAGCATTTCTAAGGTTTACGATGTTAAACAGTTGAGATTTACAGGTGCCCTCAATTTGATGACTTAACTTAGAGAGTAAAGTACGGTCCTGAAATGGTAATCATTTTAGCGATATACAATTTTACCGTTATCGATCCTGACGTGTTTTAGTAACATTATTTTTCAATTTATTGTTTCAATTTTGAATCTGTATTGGAACAATTCAAAGGGACTGCTTGAGTTAGATCGACTATGTTTTCATCAACCACCTAAGGAATTGTGAATAAAATAGCATTAAAGTCAAAACAGTATTATCGTCAGTGATTCATGAATTCAATCCACTCGTAGACAATGTCGATAAATGTTGGAGAGGCTAATGCTCGTTTAACTTGTAATCATGATTAAATGCGCTTCAGAGATTTCGTAATATCGACAAAAACTTGGTTAGATTCGTTCCCGCAATGGCAGTATGGCTACAGATTGGCAGTTTCTACAATAACAGAAAATATTGGTTACTATCTATTCAGGTAAAAGATCCTAAAATGTCTTATATTGAAACATTTGTAAATGGTAAGTGCTGAGTCTAATGAACTTGGCCATAGTTGGTTATTTGCACAGTTGTATGTTGTACCTATATGTCATAAGAGTTGACCTTATGCCCATGAGAAGATAGGTTTTGGAATTGACTGACCTGTTCAGAGAAATCGCTAGAAGTATTTAAAACTGCATTAAATACATGAAATAAACTATAATAATTGTACTTTAAAGTATTTATATATTATATAAATTTACAAATATTTTTTATGTGTAGAAACTTTTATTGTGTATTATATTATACATGCAAACCTTTTCTTACATAACGCACTGACCATCTTGTGCCATTCCTGGTAACAAAGTTTTGGAAAAACAAACCATGGATACGAAGTAGGACAGATGAGACGATGTGAGAGGTCTTCTAAAAGGTGTGCTAGTATTGCTTGTGTAGAAAATGTGAAACTGTGGATCCACCTCACACATGATGACAGATGTTGTCATATTGTATGTACATAATGATTCGGTGAAACTTTTGTTCTGTGTTCTTTGGCACTACTTTTACGGCTGATATTAAGTGAACTGCTATAAATGAATGCCAGAGTCGTATAATTGGCGTCACGTCTCCAACTATTAAGTAAATAGCGGTACATGATGAAAGGGAAGGAACTAAGGAACCACCAACTCGTTGGACCTCCAATTCTATCGCCCCTTCACGAAATTATCTTGCATTCCCATTATCTTGTGTATTTACAGGTACAGAATATTCAATACACGAATACATCGACGACGCAGCAGAAAGCCACCGTCAGCAAGCCGAGAACAACAAACCCAGCCATTAGCGCACTCGTCACTAGTCTAATGAACTCAGCGCAACAGTTTCAACAAGGTTCGTCAATATATAAATAACACCAAGTTTTTAATTAAACCCAAATAAAAGAAAATAACGAACACGGTTTTTCAACTTTTAACTCGGTCCATTTTTCATACGTATAAAAATATTTTTTTGATTGATTATCGTCATAACCAGCAGTCAAAGGCTGTTAAGTGTTGCCAACAGCTTCGGATAATCGATATTTTATAAATTGACCAAGAGGGGTGTATAATAATTTTTAAACGTCCTAGAAAAATGCAGTATTTGATACTATTGGGTAAACACAAAAAGGCATCGACATTCTTCTTAAAATTTATATGTTACATTTTAAGTGTGAAATTGGTTGCTTCGTTTCGAATAACCGGTAAAATGACAATGATAGATATATGATGATATTATTTTTAATTCCAGCGGCAAGTCAAAACGCTGCAAAGGCGGTGGTCAGTACAGCTAACAGCAATGCAACGATACTCAATCTCCTAAACAGCGCGCCGGCGGCCATGACACACGCTACGCATGCGACGCACGCGACGCACGGCACGCACACCACTCCCACGGACGGTACTATCGACGCACACAAGCTGCTCGGACGCACTGTATCGATATCGGGTGCGAGGCTAATAGCAACAACTACGGCGTCCCACGCCTTACCTACGTACACTCAACAGGTATTTACCATAGACTATATTTAGTATTTTTCTTAATGAACACAATAGCTATAATTTAATAAAGAAATTATACAATATCATCAATACAAGTTTAAATATTTCTTCTATTATACGTCTAGTGGTTTACTACGAAACCCAGAAACGCAATGATGTATTTAACGTAGTTACTCGATAATATGTGAACTGCGGTGGCCCAGTGGTTTAGGCCCCGACTGTGTACTGTGTGTGGGTCGCGGGTTCGAACCCAGGCAGGCGCTTTTTATTGTGTAATTTATTTCATCACCACTGCTCCAAAACGGTGGTGGTTTTCAAGCATCATACTTAAATCTGCATTAATAAATATTAATTTAATGCATGAGACGTAATGGGTGTTGTGTAGAATCGATGTATTATATGTTAATTTATTGCATATACATACATACATGTTAAATTACATGGTAGGCATAGGTTTCTTTTCTAAGGAAATATGCACAGTTGTATTATTAATATCAATAAGGTGTGTGATGTGTTTGATTCGTTTATACTTTATGAAGTCGTTAGAATTATATTGATATTCAAAAAAATGAAAATAAACTATGGTTGGTTTAAATAAATGTTTTACTCACAGACTTTTCTACAAAGGCATGTTAAGAAAGTGTGCTAAATATTATTCACGACGATAATGGACCGTTCATTACTCCGTAGATAAAGTTGATTTGGTAATTTTTTCTAGTTTTGTCGATGGTTTATGTTGAAACGTAGTGTCTTTTACAGGTTATGAGTGGGTACACTTGTGACAGTGAGACGACGGACGTATCGAGTAGTGAGAGTGCATTGTTAGAGAGGCTAATGGGGCCCGACCCTAGCGCCACACCCGCGACACAAGCGCAACCTGTATGCCATTTACAGGTAGCTTTATCTTAAAAACTACACGTAGTCTATTAACAATAAAATGACTACGATTAAAGAGTTTGAGTTTTTTTTTGAGTTTTGAGTTTTAATTTTATTAATTTGGGACGCGTAGATGCATAATTGGCTGATTTTAGGTTAGGACGTTCTGACCATAACCCTTTTATTATTCTGGTAAATAAATATGGCGACACATACTGTTAACATAAAATGAACGATCGTTTCTAATTTATTGATGGAATATTTCAAATGACATTGGCATTGAGGCTTATATAATTAATAAGACAAGAATGATTATTTAAATATTTTTATTGATTTCTTACTTACCGTTACTTCTGTTTGTTGCTTTTCTTCGTGTGTTTATATTACTAATCTAGCGATTATATAATCGATATACACCGATATAATTAACACTATTGATCCAGCATTCATATTTTGGTTGCTAACCTTACTTAACCTATATTGTAGTTGGGTGTATCGATAAGTGCCTTCTATTTTGGTGTGCAGTGACGATTAAAAATAACTATCGTATATAAATAAAATTATCGGCATTTAATTGCTTAACATCTTTAATGTTGAATTTAATCGAATTTGTAACCAAGAATAAAATAGAAGTTTAGATTCGATAGGATACACCAGTTGTATATTTCTAGTTACGATTGTAATAACAAGTCTTTGGGTCTAAAGACAAACGTGCACACAAACACAGTCAAGTCATAATTTGCCAAATAACGCAATTGTACAAACGATTGCCAATAAAATCACAAAAACAGTGCTTAAATTGGTAGGATTGATATATTCAAAATTATTAAAACGAAATTTACCAAAAAAAAACCGCATCTAAAACGTCAAATATTATCTTTTCAATTTTTTTTATGTTTTGTTTCAATTTTAAAATGTCGATTATACAAAATAATCAAAAAATGGAATTGGTTCTCTATTGCAGGGATTGAGTTTAACGTCACTGCAAGGTTTACAGGGGATCCAAGGATTGCAGAACGTCCAGGTCCAAATTCCGGGCCTGCCCGCGCCCATATCTCTGTCACTAAACGTGTCGGGTGCGCCTAGCGGGCTGTTAGTGTCGGTCCCGCCGACCACATCCGTCGTCCTCACCAACCAACCCTCAGTACTATCATTACCCATAGGTGAGTTAGTTTTATATATTAAATCGCGTTTAATATACTAAAGCTTACCGGTGAAATATCACGAGGTGACAGAA
>JWHW01047862.1:217009-231337 GCA_000931545.1 Papilio glaucus | reverse complement strand
AAAAGCATTTTAAAAAACAGGTGAAAATAATTAATTTATGGTAAGCTCTTGTGTTATTATGAATAATGGGCAATATTTCCGAACGACTTGAACTAAGTGATGCTTAGAATGTTGCTAAAAATTACATGAAAACAATAAAAATGTCGGGGTTAACATCTTATATACAGAGACAATATTGGCGATCAACTTAGAGATTTTTCAAGTCTTAAATTTGATAGGCACTTAGTCGATCGCAATTGAGTAGAATTCTATGATTTTCACATAATTAAGTCTGTCTTTTGAAGACCCCTGAGGTAAATTGTTAAGTGCTGGGGTCGCGCCTTTGCGAATTGAACTCTTAACACAAGATTTTTTTTACCTTTAACTGACCAGACTGAAAACAGCCTTACTTTTACTTGCGAGCGTATTGTGACATGGAAACGAATTCATTATAGTTGTTTTGGCTGGCATGGCTCATACAAAAATTGTGAGTTAGTTTTTAGACTTTTACTTTCTGTAGACAGCTGAAGATTAAGGTTGTAACAAAAACTTCACATTGGTTTTGGTTAAAAAAGTATGCCTTTTTATTATTATTCTTTCAAATAGTCTTCATCTAAATTTTATAAGAACATTGGACACAATCGAAGCTTTTTACCGATAAATAAGTATAAATAATTTCATATTCACATAAATCGTCTTATTTATACATACATTACATTTATTTTTATATCAGTCCTCTCAAAAGGTCCTTTCTCTCCCTGCAAATTAAAATTTAATATTTACATAGCGATAGGGATTCGCGTCTACCGTACATACATACATCAACAATTAACAATTAATAGAGACTATTTACAAAATATATCTTACTATCACGCACGCGATCATCCATCCTCTCTCATCCACGACATATACATTCACACGATTTGGCATATGGATGGCGGCATGTCACTAGCAGAGGTCGTCCCGGGAGAGCCACCAGGGCGCGCGGCACTCCTCGCGCTTCCGACGGCGCCGCTCCGCGCGGTCGCTGCGCTTCTTCACGAAGCGGATGTTGTACGGGTCCTCGGCCAGCTCGGGATAGCGCGCCACGTCGTGTACGTACTCGCCTTCGTAGCCAGCCGCCGAGCCCGCCTTCTGAATCTCGTCCAGTTCCGCGGCCGACCAGTCGAGCGAGCCCCCCAGGCCGCTGCGTAACGTCTCACGCTCTCTATGCCACGCCTTCCTGATTGCAGTTGCGTGCGCATGGTGCAAGAGGCGCTGTCTCTCTCTTTCTGCGCTTGTACCGTACCGTAAGTTCACAATACTTGTATGGCCATGAATTTTAACATCCGCGTAGGATCTTCCCCCTTCCGCTACTTCATGGAAAGTAACATTTAATTTGCCCTGCATACGTTTGAGCTGTTGCTTGTCGTCGGCCGCTCGCCACGTATCTTCCTTGACGAAGTAAAAAACGTCCTGCTGGTCTCCGTGGACTACGAACGAGAAAGGCAGTAGATGTGATCGGTTAAAAACTGAAGTGTACACATCACGATAGATAGCATTGGCCGAGGGCACAGTAGTGACGACGGCGCGGCCTCTTGAATTACGAGATACTAGAATTCCTCGTCCGAATGGCGGTTCGGAGTCGGAGCCGATTCTTTTTGGTGCCAAGTTGAGAGCATCCGTTTTGAGGGCAGACATAGCCGGTATGGATAGGCTTCTAAAGTCAGCTATTCTCTTGTTAGACATGTGAGACAGGAAACCGGATTCAATGGAGACACTCGGAAGTAGCGACATAGCCGATGTTAAGCCAGGATTACTGTCCACTGGAGCAGATCCCCACACAGGACGTCCACGAGGAATGCTCGGCATAACGGATCCTCCTGGTAGTTCATCAGGGTAAAGTTGTGGCGCCAGGCTCTTCGTATCGTAACCGAGTAATTCAAGCCATGACATATGATCTGTAAACAACATAGGTGACCATTAGTTTACGTTTGTCTCTTATCTGATAAAATTTAATAATATTTTATTACTAATTACCGATTGGTTTTTTATTTTGAGGGCGAACGTTAATTGGATCATTTCCATTAAACCTGTATAGATGCAATTGAGTTGGATTATGTATTCTTTCGATAAGATTCTCCCATAAAGGTGACATCCATTGGCCAATTAATGGATCGTACACCTTTCCATTTGCCATGTGTACCAACGATGTCACTTGGTCCAATAGTCCTCCACAAAAGTCAACCGGCAGATACAAGTACGGGTTAGAGTCATAGACAATATGTCCGTAAGGCGATCTCATAATTTCTCGAATCCCCTCTCCATATTGGTTAAACACCATTACTGGCGTGCCACATTGGTCAGTTGCGATGTAATATTTGTGCCTAGCGACCTAGAACGTTAAAAATGAGGTTAGTTACACATGTTGTGTTCGATTCAATAAGGTTTAGTTAAAGAACGAAAGGTCACATATTTTTACCTGAGTGTATATCAGATGCCCTCTGTCGTCATAAACAAGCGTCATAAATCTGTTTTCTCGGGGCGAGTAAATATGACTAACTTCATGAGGCTTTTCCTTATTAGTGTAGAAGAATTGAGTTACATTTCCAAAGTTGTCTTTCCTTGTTGATAATCTATAAACAAAATATTGATGTCATAAATTTCAATTCTTTAATGCAACTTACAATGCATTATTACCAAGAATTCCTCTTACCTATCTAAATGGTCATAATAATATTTAACGTCGAATCTTCCCCGCTTCGTCGCTCTTATCAGTAAGCCTTTGGAGTTATATTGGAAGCGTTCCTCTCTAGCGTTTTGAGATACTAAACCACGACTGTCATAGCGATACTGTCCCTCGCCAAATTTAATTATTCGATCCATGTCATTGTACTCCATAGGAATGGTGTTTCCTCTGTACGTTAAAGATAACATATTCCCATTGTCGTCATACCTGAATCCCCAAGGTTCTTGTGCTTCTAGTCCTGTTAATTGACCATCACAATCCCAAGTATAATTTTTAACATTTGTGTAGGTATTTACTCCAACATTTCTTGTATGAGTTCTAGTTTGAGATATTCTTCCATGTCTATCATAAGAAAATTCCATCCGGAAAACTTCCATACGGTGAATATTTACTGTTACTTCTTTTTCTAAGAATTGATCATTCAATACACGCGAGAACATAGCGATTCCATCATAAACTGATGTTTCGTTCCATTTTTGCTTGGAAACTGTAAATTGACCTAATATTTCTGGCGCACCTGTTTTGCTGTTGTAAACTATGTGATGAGGTATAAGAGTTTGTCCACCTATACGACCTTGTACAGATATAATTCTGTAATTATTGTCATAATCGTAAATAATTTTCGCATTACTGAGTCCAGTTTTAGCTCCGTAATCTAACCTTTCTTCCATTAAAAGACCGCCTGCGTAAGTAGATTCCCATCGATAATCAACATCCCTGTCCACGTGAAGTATTTCAGAAGGAAGTCCACTGTTCTCGGCGTAATGTATTTGTGTTTGCCCGTCTCCGTGAACGACTTCTGATACCTTATTACTTGTAAAGTAACGATAGATAACACGAGCGCCATCTCCAGGAAATACTGTTTGTAATAACTCGCCTGTATGAGAGTAGTGTTGTAAATATTTTTTAGATGATCCCGGAGGAGTGTAAGTTACTCTTAAAAATCCTATTGACGGCTGTACGCTAAAGGAATGGTTTGTTCCTGACGGAAGAATAACGTGTGTCAAGCCGCCACTTTTATCGTATGAATATTTAAAACTTTTTTGACTAGCAAGTGTAATTTTTGATACGAGATTTGCTTCGTTATAATATATAAATTTCGTGCCATCTTGCGTGCTTGTTATTTCTGATAACATACCATGGGGATCATAATTATACGTCTCTTCAGTTACACCCCACTTCCAGCCATTTATTCTATAAAAACGATCATACGAAATGTTTAATGGTACACCTGCTCCATGGGGCGTAAAAGAAAGTGGCAAACCAGCCACGTCGTAAGCAATTGTAAAAAGTGGGTTTCTATCAGCATTGAAGAACGTCTCACGACTTTTAAATTGGTCGAATTCGATTATGAGGACTCGTGAATCGTTAACCCATATCTCGCGATTAAGAGTTTGTTGTGGATTTCTGACATCTCCCACTAAAGAGTATAAGGAGTACATATTATTTACTAGTCCATCTCCGAATGTTGTACTTTGGTGTGACCACATATGGAGCATTTCAGCTTCAATGGGTAGAGCCGCTTCGAGCAATGGATGCTTAGCAGCGGCAATACTTTCAAATTTACCAGACCACGGTGTTTCAATAACTAAAGTATTGTTTGAATAAATTCGGCCTTCGGTTACTTGTTTTCCGTTGTTTATAGTTATTTGCTTAAAGGACTGGCCATGTAAAACATATTCACATTTTTTCGCTACTCCTACAGGAATCGTACTTGATGGATTCGAAACAGTTACTGCTAGGCCGTAGTTTTTAGCTAGACCAGATGTTATGTGAACTTGTTCTCCAGATGGCATTATTATCTTTGTAACTCGACCCAATTCATCGTAGTTGTAAATGACAGTATCTCCAGCCTTAAAATAAAAAAATAATTAGTACTAAATACAAATATTTTATACCAAGACAGTTTGTCACATTCTTACCCCTGATCTGCTGTTAAGCAATCCAGTATTGGCGTCATAATCTAATTCTATTTCAGATGTGCCCTTCTCTGTTATTTTTGTTAGGTACCCAATGCCAGATATTTTCAGTTCTAGTTTGTGATCTTGAGTATTTTCTATTGAGCTTACAATATTACTGTAGTCTCTGAGCAATTGTATTTTGTTTCCAGAAGCGTCGGTTACCGTAGATAGTTTTCCAAAGCTTGTGTTTTTGGAATACAAAAATGAATATCGGGTTTTACCAGAAGTCAAATCTTTCGTGGTTATATGTTGACCGTATCTATTGAAGACATAAATTTCCGACGTAGGAGGATAGGGGATTCGGAATTCCCCATTTTCATCATGTGACGGTAAATAGTGCTTTAATGCCAATATGTGAAGAGAACCTGCAACATGAGCACATACAATTTGTGTGAGTTAATAATGCAGATCTACATAAAATGTGGACGAATAAACGTTATTCACCAATAAATTACCTTGATCGACAACATTTAGTACACCATCAGGAGTAACAGCAAGTGCAGAAATAGTTTGAAATTTGGCATTGGACGATAGTAAAGTTTCAGTACTTGTTGGTGGTTCATCCCCAGCAACTACGCTGAGCTTGCAAGGGCAACCGGCACCCTCATCGCGAGGGTTAGTTGGAATAACTGTTGCCGAAAGAGAAGAATTGCATTCGCAACTTAACTCTTTTAGGTTTTCTTGTAATTTTCCGGCAAAGTGCAATATTTTTCCAGATGGATCAATTGATTTGATTGTATTTGTCTTTTTGGAATCCGACTCCGCCACATATAAAATACCGTTTGGAGCGAATGCTATGGCTTGTATCGTCCCAAGGCTTGAATCTTCTCTAAATTCCGTATTTGTTTTATTTGTTACTTTACTAATTGGCTTGCCATCGCTTCCTAGACGACAGTGAGAAGGTTGACCAGCTACTACTTTAATTTTCATGTCTACCGTTAGTTTTAGAATTATTCTATCGTCTATGAAATACAAAGAGCCATCTAACGGAGATAACGCTACACCACTCGGCCACTGTAGCTGAGCTTCGTATGGAGGAATAGCTCCGCGACAAGGGACCGGTGACCAATGATTGTGATGGCCATGATGACCTACTAATGTATGAATTATTCCATTCGGATCAACTGCGCGGATATTTGTTCCATCAGCAATGTACATTGTTCTGTCTCCTGCAATGGCAAGACCTAAAAAACAGTATTTAATTTAGTTCCGTCATCCTTTTTGGAGGACAACATTTTATTAATAAACTAAACAAATAATTTTTAAGAACAAACAATTTTAAAGTCAAATTTTACCTTTAGGGTGAGCTAACTTGGCTTTGATTGCCGGCCCTTCGTCACCGCAATTAGTGTCATCGCCAGGTACACAACGATCGCCATTACCGACTACCGCTTCTGAATTCATTGATGGATCCCTAACTTTTTCTAGAACTAGCACTCTTCGTACTTGATGTCTTTCAGAATCCGATATGTAAAGATATCCATCAGCTGGTGATATACAAATGTAATACTGGTATGCCATTTGAGTGGTTCTGGAACAAATAATAATTATACATATTTTAATTTATTTATGTATGAAAGATTCTTATATCAAGATAATTTTGAAGTAAAAATACTTACTCTAACTGTAGGACTGTAGTAACAACGCCTTCGGGTGTGATGCGACGTACTAAATTGAAATCCCCAACGTAAAGTGATCCGTCGGGTCCAGAAGTCAGTGCTGTAGGTGTAAGTAAGCGCGAATCTGCTGCTTTTCCATTGCAGTGATCGGGACATTCCAAAGATCGCTGTAGACCGGTACCCATTACAACCTGTAATTTTAGACAAAGATAATTGTATATATTTCTTCATGACTTTTACTTGTTAGATACAGGTGAATTCGTAATTTATGTTAATATTCAAACAGCACCCAAAAGTATGTCGTGTATTAAACTGAAGGTACACCAGAATAATCATTTCGTTTTACATCAGTGTAACAGAAAGGTCAGTATCATTTTGGTTTACCTTTCATTGGTCATTCGTCATCGTGATAATCGAGTCTCTAAAACTCCTTAGACAATAACTTTATAATTTGATTTGATAATTACTGTCACAGTGTAATGAAAGTTACAGTGACATAATACGTAAATTATACCTGTACAGTGCGAGGATAGCGCTTCAGATGCAATAAAGCGCCATCGCCTTTCTGCAGAATGCCTTCATGGAAATTGTAATGGTGATGAATATCAAGGCCCCATCCGCCTATGTCTGAGATATCAACGTCGAAGCCGGCCAACGTCGCGGTCTGCGTCTCCCACACAATGTATGAACAAGAGGAGTACTCGTAGCCGATTGAAATTTTCGCATGCGCTTGCCCGTACACCTGAAAAAGTAAAAGATGTACCTAGATAATAATTAATGTCAATAAAGTTATCTTATTCTGTTACAAAAATATTAGTATGAATGCATGAATATAGAAATGAATATCACTGAATGTCGCTACAATATAGTCAACCATACATTTAGCAAGGATTGGGTACACAAATAAATACCCAGGTCCAAGTGTAGGCGTAAATTTTATAAACAAACAAACGTCACTCACCATTGAGCACACATGATAGCCATTACACTTTTTATATTTTCTTTGGAAATGTTGTTTTTTGTGGAATTTGTGAGATGAAATAAAGTAAAATTGTATAATATAGATAGATAATGTTATAAGGTAATGTGAGAAAAAGTTAGTTTCCGAAAAAATTATGGAATTTACGAATTTCAGCGTAAAAGGTATGGCGTTTCTTTTTAACCGACTTCAAAAAGGTTATCAATTCGTGTGTATGTTTTTTTTATGTTTGTTACCTCAGAACTCCGCTCCTGGTGAACCGATTTCGATGATTCTTTTTTTGTTTGAGAGCTAATACTTGTCGTTATTTTATTCTTTTAAGTTCATTTCTTGTTTTTGAATATAGTTTTTTTGAAGTCGGTTTTGTTTTTGTTTTGTTTACAAACTTATCGCCTCGGTTTGGGACAAACTATAGATTGCAATTTTTATTTCGTTTTAACCCATGCCGTTGGGGTATAAAAGGTGCGTGTACTAAAATGATTTGATAGTTTCGTTTCCTCAACCAAGGGTGGAAACGCATAAGCCTAAGCATAACTTTCCTATCGCCCCCTCGTCTCCTTTTCCTTTTCTTGTCTACACAAACACAAACGCACTGTTACATGCACATATAAAAGCAGTGTAGTAAGTATGGTACCGGTTTATTGATGGAGAAGGATACGTTGTCCTGCAAAGATAGCGCGAGTCTACTGGATGAGAACGGCAACGGTTCACACGCTACATTACCTTTTGCTTATAGACGTTTCTCTTGTTCCATGCGAAGACGTGCGTGAGATCAGGGTCCGCCTCGTACGTGTGCGTGTGCAGCGAGCCTTCTATCTCAACGCGCACGTGGACGCGCGCGAGGGAGGCAGGCACGACGCGCCGAGTCAGCTGCACTTGCACGCACGAAAGGTAGCCCGCCGCCTGTGATGAGCGGTACGTCAGCTGCACCCTAGAGCCCGGGATGCCGATAGACTCGCTCACGATCTGAGGATAGCAGATTATATGTTATATCTTTCATAATAAAATGTCCTTCGTTTTCCCATATATTTTTAATCGTACATGAAGTTCTCTTACGAAGAAATTAAATGAGCAGAAAAATATCTTGTTTTTTTTGGTCGTTTCCTTATACGATTCGCATCGTCTCTAATATATGCAGAGTATGTATTTAGAAAAACAATGGCAAATCTGTGTATTACTAATAAAAAAATATTAAAACAAGTAATATTACAAAAGAGGTCAGTTTTGTTTGTTTTTACTTCCGGAAAAAAGTATAATATCGCTCGCACATTGGTATCTTTTGTCAAATTTATTTGATTTGAAAAATAAAATTAATTATCATACGAAAAAGTCCTTCTTATGGTAAGGAAAAGGGGAGAAGGAAGGTTAGTTATATCATTTAGAAATAGCACGTTAAGGGCATCAACGGTTTTTGATCAGAAAGATGCAGATCAGCTGCAGATTGACACATGTACATACCTGAGCTTCAGGATATACGACAGTGGTGGTGCTGGCAGACGAGGCCGCGGGCGAGGCCAGTGGCGGCATCGCGACGACCTCCGGCCGCAACCTCTCGTGGTCATGTGCGGCGCAGGGCGGCGTCTCCGCCTCCCACCACTGCGGCATCGGCGACCAGTCCAGCCGAGGTGGAACCCTATTTTTGTACAGTACATTGTTAATTGCTTTGTTATGATGTTACGAAACTAATCTTACTATAGGTTTAATTTACGATAGCAAAGTCGCGGGTTCGAACCCAGGCAGGCGCTTTACTTTGTATAATTTATTTCATCACCACTGCTTCAAAAACGGCGAAGAAAAATATCGTGAGGAAACCGGCATATCTTAGAACTATCAAATTCGACCACATGTGACAACCACCAACCCACACTGGGCCAGCGTGGTGGATTACGGCCGGAGGCCTGGAGTGGGGAAATGTACTAAAAAAGGCTGATTATTTTTATCAAACAAACAAACGTCATTTACATTTCAAGGAAAGCGAAGCTACTGGTTGCCTGCGATTCTCATGAAATACAATTAAGACTGCACAAGTACCTTACCATACCTACCTTATCCATTCCATAAACTACTATTATCACCATTAATTCTTGATGTAAATGGGGTAACAACAATTAAGTTGTGTAACAAGATTTCTTGGGATATTGTTTCATTCCGTATAAATTATTTGTATATTTTAATAGCAAAAACTTTGTATTAATATTTAAATGTACCTCGGCGTTGGTACTTTAACGCTGTCATCGCTGAGTTCCATCTGCACTGGAGGTAAGACGACTATTTGATTCCACGGGACGAACACAGTCTTGCGGAGTGGCTTGAAAGGAGATCGTTGGAACTGTAGGGTTATAGCCCCACCGCCATTCACTAGTATATCGAACCTGAAAACACGGATAGAGAATTAGAAGAAATAAATACACATGTAATCAGCCACCTCTGCCAAATAACAGACCAATGCACACTTCGATTACGGATACTCTTTACATAACCACGACTTACAAAAAGGCATGATATATTTATACTAATTTTATTGTAGTAATTTTTAAATAAAGTTATAAGATTTTCACCTTTAATTATACTGACATTAAACCAAATATATATATAAAAAGTCAGTTTGCAGTAACTAAGCTTCAGTAATATAATGATCATGAGGTCAATACATATTGCATACAAATACATATGCGTAGGTCTGTTAACAGCATCTCGCTTATGGTTCTAGACCGCTATCTTTCAATCAATGGGTTCATTCAAAACATGGTGTACGGATTCCACATTCGCGTGTATGTAATAAGTAGTAAGAGGCAGCAAATACAACGAGAGAGAAGTTAGGGTCGTGCCATAAAAAAATTGAAATATTGCTCAAGTATATTAAAATTGACTATAATTGTGTCTACATTTTAATAAGGGTCTTATAAAAATATAGACACAATTATAGTCAATCAATCGTAATAGTTTTAGAGCGCATGAACACAATAATACCTACCGCAAAGAACTGTAACTTCAAGAAGGTATTGTGGCGCCGCGTCTCAGTCATTTGTAATTTAACATTTACGAACTTGCACATTTTTTAAAGATCCCAGACAATCTTTTTCATTTCACTAACCTTAAATGTTCTTTGTTAATTAAAATTAAGGTATTATAAATTAATTAGCAAACCACCCCGCAGGTGTAACAGAACTAATAGACCAACGTCTGCGCCAACAATCACCGTCATATTTTAGCCAAATTAATCAAAACTACCTCATAAATCACTCCGTCTTTTAGTGAACGTATTAAAAATCCGTTCAGTATTCTATAGATTACCGCGTTTAGACGCGGCGAGGTATTTTAGGTAGATAGATAGACAAATAAAAATGCCCAGATTACTCGCTTTCTATAGGTGGAAGCAGTATTTTTTGAGAACCAGAACAAACAAAGGAATCTTTTCTCTTTATATTAATATATAAAACCACTACACATGTACTAATAATGTACATGTGTAGTGGTTTCATAAAATAGTAAAAAAACTTAATCCGAATAAGAATACATGGTGACGAGATTTGATTGAGATAGCACCTTACTGTTTTGTGCTGGACGTTCGGTGAACGTCCTGCTGGTCTCTTATTGTAAAAAAAAAACTTCCTGAGCGTGTTCACGAAGCTTTCGTTTCGGCTGCCGTGTAAGTCAATTGCGTATAAAGGATTCGTCATGTCGGGATTCGGACACGGTTATTATACATTAATGACGCATGAACTGTATTTAGTTAAAATATTCATATAGAATGTAACTATTGTTCAAATATTTCTGTTTGTCACGCGATGCTGTGTGTATTTTTACTCTAATAACATATTACGTGTATTGTATACACACGGGCTATTCATTACGTTTCGGCATCGTTAGTACTTAGTAGTAATTAAAAATATTTTTACAAATAAAAAAGTAAACTCGACGGTACACAACAATAACGATTTATTGACTAGATAATGTAGTTGATTGGCATCGTATTACTTTAGGTAATACGAATTACCGTACTGTGCGTGAAAAATATACTTTTTATTAAGATACTTTATTCCTGAAATGTGCACAGACCTAACCTATAAAAATTAAATCATTAAAAAAAGAAGTTTTGTAACAATGTTACATATTTTAATACATAAAGTGTAGGTATAATATGAATTGCTTTTTATGTTTATATAGTTTTCAATTTATATCGATATACGTATGTTTGGAAATCACTTTTTTTAATTTAAAACTCCAGAGAACAGTGTTGAGTGTTTATACAAGGGCACCGCTGGAAGGCAAGCTGTGTTTTAATTGTTCGTATTTTGCTGCATTACTTTGTGCTTTGCGCGGGTTTCCGTTACTTTCACCTGGACCGTTTAGCTTTTTATCGCTGGGGTAACCTTGTTTTTAATTTTCATAAAAGGAGTACCTTTAATTTTTATAAGACACCTTGTACGATTTAAGAAATGAAATCGTACCGTATATGATGTATAAAGCTTTTCCCTACATGTTAAAACATATTGGAAATATAAATTGTTAGGTATTTTGCTGGCCGACATCAGTTTAACTTACATATAAGTTTAACAAGTATAAAGATGAGTTTACACACGACTGTATAGTTTCTGTAGGGTAAACAGAGAGGGACGATAAAATTTTCAATTTTATTATTAAAATCATATTTTAAACAAACTCGTTAGTTTGATGAATGTGATATGCGGCGACATCATCGATTTGCGATTAAGCTTAAGAGTATACGTAACCGACAGTGTTATAAAAATATTAGCAACAGTGCAAATTATCTTTTAAATTTCTTTTAACAATTTTATGACTTAGCTTTTTCCAAGAGATGGTTCGACAATAGTCGAACGGCGTGTTGCTGTCAAATTATACCGTACACCATACGGCTAGCGGCGCTTTTAATATATTAAAGTAAGATTTTGTGATACAATTTAACTTGAACACATTTAGATATAGTACTCAGTATTTACTTGTTAGTTATTTACTTCCTCGTAGCTTTTAGACATTTTATTAAAAATCATTAAATAAAACCACCATTTTAATAGATGTGGATACTTACCATCCTCCCTGTCTAGTGAGGGTGAAACCGAAGCGCGCCTCCCGGTCAACTGAGACCCTTATTCCGATGATCCCGAGTCCTTGCGGCGACACAACCTGGCCGCGCATCACCGACAATCGGCTGCACAGTACGTTACGTCAGTACGACACCAGAGGGCAGTGCATAGCGGACAAGGCGATATGCTTCACAGGTTATTTTCGTTTAACCTACTTAGTTACTGGTTTATACACTTTAAAAGGTTCATTCATGTGTACTGGTTTATAAAATAACGTGTTATAAAATATATAAAATACGTTAACATATACTTTATGAAATATTATAATAATACATTGTAAACGTAAATATGTTATACATAAAATAATCAATAGATATCATTAAGGTTTTAATGAATATAAACTACATTTGGTGTTTTTGTCGTGCACGTGTAAGTACCTCTATGTAATACCAGTTATTCTTAAATTCATTATTGAGAGCTTAATTTATGACAATCGCAGAACGGAGATTTTCCATTTTCTAAATAGTCACTCTGGTCATGCAATTTGATGCAGTAAATTCCAAGATTAATTAATTCAACATATGAATGCTTAGAATATAATCTTAGAATAATGAAAGCTATACTATACTATTATTTGGATTGTATAATCTACCTGCCTAATTAAAATGTTCATATTTATCATCTCCCTGCAAAGGGCGGTCATACTGTATAGGTTTTAGCAACATTTTAAAGGTCTGCCTGACGCCAACCTTCCTCGCGAATAATTGGTTGTATTAATTCTTATTTTAAAAGTGTGATCAAAGACAAATGTTGCGAGGATTGTTATTGATCGGGCGCATCCCTTTTCAGCAGGTTCTCCGTTACGTTTATCTCTTTTCTCACAATTTTCATATTTATAAACAACATATTTATTGTGATGATGTGTATTTCTTAAAATAAAGGTCACATTGCTATTGTCCTGGCTATGGTTTGTATTGGAACTCAATAGCTCTATGAAAAAAATGTCGACAAATGACTTGAACATTGCTAGCGTATTTTTAGCCACTTTTGTGATTCTAACTTTACTTAACTGTTCGCTTTTGGTCTTATTATATCTCAATATAGTATGTTGTGCTTTTATGTAGTAGAAAATGCGACGAATTTACACTGACACTGAAATATAAATCACATAAAAATGTTTCGGTTTGTAGACATCCCTCATAACGAATATATTATCAATATTATTATTATAATTTAAGAGAGGAAGTGATAATATCGCTAATGTGTTACGATTAGTATCGTAGCGACAACATTGATGTCCCTTTACATTATATAAAGTTAAAATATTGAAATATGCAAACTTAATATCAATTGGGATACATTAATAAAGTGCACAGTTTCAAAACCTACCAGAGGGATTTTCCAAGATAGCAACATAAGATCACAAACATTTCCTGTGCTATGTTTAGTCTCTGTGCGGATGCGGGCGGATTCGAACGTTATATGCAATAAAACAAGCGACTTGCGCGCACATCTGTGTGCATAAATTAAATTAGAGATTCTCATTTGATTAATCTTACGTTTCCCAAATATATACGCCGCATTCTCAAATGTTACTTCTATTTATTGTACCCTATTTGAAGAAGGCTATATAAATAGTTCAGCGGTTTTTTAATTTTTTTGTAGGTTACACGTTAAACTACAAGTTAGACAATTGCTTGTTGATTCATACTTTAAATAAAAATAAAAATTATTAATTAGTATGTTAAAATAAGCGAGTGGTTGAAGTGAATCTCTTGAATTCTCGTGAAACCAATGGCTTTTTCTGAAGTTACTCATATTGGCGATTAAACATCTTTAGCGTCATCACCAAACGGTGTCAAAAAACGATGTCGGGCTCATCATCTGGACGTTGGTCTTTATCATCTCTGTATGGTGCCAGTGGAAAAAGGTCCCGCCACACATATGCGTACATGATAGCTGATTATTTTGTTATTAGTGACAAATCGATACGAGTCGCTTAATAATAATTGTATTG
>JWHW01047862.1:185836-216861 GCA_000931545.1 Papilio glaucus | reverse complement strand
ATTAAAGGATTACGTTTTTTACCAAGTATAATTAGTAGCTTATTAGCTCGAGCTGTTTTCCCCACCACTAATATTAACAACTTGTTATATAAATAACCATTATTATATATGTATATAGCTATCTATCTTTCGTCCACCTTATTAGGTTCCTAGTTAGGGAGGGATAAAGATATTGTCATATACCAATCCGATCAGAAAACATACATTTATTCATAGATTGATTCAGCAAGGAGCGCTGCGCGGGAGTGATCGTGGCATCGGTGAGAAAACCGCGCTTGACTAAATTTTCGCAATAATCATTTAAGTCATAATAGTCATTGTCAAGGCCAAAGAATTGTTACAATGTGCATGAAATGCTTAAGATAACTAACATATTTACATTGATAAGGGTTGATACTGTATTCGTCTATATTACTATTTAATTACTGCAATGTACGTGAATATTTTTTCGAAGTAGATGGGTATTTTATCGTTATATATAATTTTATAATTTTAATATACCTATATAATTTTAAGTCATCCTTAAAAAAAAATATATGCCATCCCTGACTTTTTTTATAGATCTTTTTAAGATATACAATTCCGCAGTACATTATTTTGATCAACCTCGTAGGGTTTAGACAGATTTCACATTACAGATCTTTGAAATTCTCTGCTTTCATCTATTTTAATATGCATGTATTATATATATTGACCTTCCTCTTGAATCGCTCTATCCATTGATGAATACCGCATTAAAATCCGTTGCGTAACTCTAAAGATCTAAGGGACATCGGCAGCGACTTTTATACTATGTAAAGATTTGAAATTTCAAATAACTAACAGCTATGTTAAAATATATACTAAAATACAAATGTCAATAAAATAAAATTACAAAACATATTTAAACAATACTTTTTTATATATTGTCGTTTATATTTAATTGTATTTTTAGGGTAAATACATTTTATAATGTAATATAATATGTTATGGCGTCGCATTATTATTGTTAAAAATTTATATTATTAACAACTTGTGAAATGTGATCGCACATCTTTCTCTGAGGTATAGTTTTTCACGATTTCTTAGCACAAACCATCATTTTTTAAATTACAAACATAGAGATTTTGTATTTATTTGTCGGAAAACGAATTACAGAGCGGGACTTTACGAATTTGCCACTTGGCGACTTAAGGTTCACTTTTGGGTCCCGGATTATCCATCTATAAAATGTTATCATTTATTGTTTTTGGAAACACACTAATGAAAATACCTACCTAATGCTTTGCTTCGCTTGTCTATCGAATTGAGAACCCGTAACGTAATAGGCTAGGTACGTACACCACTAGGCTCAAGTTGTTACTAATATTTTAACTTCCTTATTATAATGGAAGCTCTGAGACGAAATTTTCTTTAATAGATTCAAATTAATAAATTAATGTACATAATGTATATGCCTGGGAAAAATTGAATATACCTTCCAAATTAATAATTAAATAATGAATATGTTAGGTAGTTATTACATAATATTGCTAGTAATTTAACCGCGTTAATTAATTAATGCTGCTCCTGATAAAATGTAAATTATGAATGTTTTTCATTAATTTTATTTAGTTTCGGTCAAATGTGTGGTTCACTGAAAATAACTTTAGTCTCATAATTATCGTGTATTGTTAACAAATGTTAATATTGAAATGTTACTTATGAATACTATACTAGACACGTACTTATATTGTGACTTTTTAAAGTGACGAAATGTTTTCTGATACTTCATATTTTGATGTGCCGGTTGGCGTGTTAGTAAGATACTTGCTTTTCACGCCGCAGGTCGTGCGTTCGACTCAGACCCAGGGCATAGTACTAGATTACAGTTGCCATCCTATTTTAAGACTTCTATGTACAACATAACACTATGAATTCTACCAAAACCATAGAATTAGGAGACTGGTATGGAGCGCAAGATGTTATTTAACGTAATAGTAATATTATTTATACCGTTTAGTTATTTAAATTCTCAGTTTAAAGGCATGCAGGCACTTCGCTTTATATTTTATTTAAACTTTTTAGCTAACATTGTACATAGTCATAAGTTAATATTGACGTCTAACCGACCGCCCTTGTTTATACAGCCACTAAAATATTTATTATTATATAATGTTTTATATTTCAAAAGAATATAAATTGAACTCTAAGAAACAAAGGCACATCGGATCGATCTATCCTGCTAATTGACGACACCGGAATATGTGTAGTGGCGTGGCATGTTCTGTTACTTGAATTAAGGCAGTAATTAATTACATAGCCCGACCGGTATGATAATACACTATCGACGGAGGGAAATATGTTATTCAATATGACGTACAGTAGTAGTAGATCTCTGAGTAAGATATTTACGAGTATATATGACTTGCATGTTATTAATTTCCGTTTATATATTTTTTGTTAGTGAAATCATTTTTAATACTTTTAACACGAAAACGTTGACAATTTGTTCATATTTTATATCTAATTACTACGATCGGTATAGCTTCGGATTCGATACCCAGAAACTTTGCACCGATGAATTCATATTATGTTATTTTATTAGTTTTCGAAAATAATATATGGATATAATTTTGAAGGATAGAAAATAAATATCAATACATATTTTTGTCATATTCAGTGTAATGAATAAATAATGTCATTTAACATATTGTGTATAGAATAGAAACTAGAATATATTATGTAACATAAAAGTATAAAACAAATAATTATTATATAATAATATAATTTTTATGTTATTATGTATTCATAATAAATATGTTATACTAGTGACAAAAACAAATAAATTAAATAATTAAACAGTGTTTGGCATTTGTTGATGAATAACAAAAACACATTTTTAAATCGATATTGTGAAGCATATCGCCCTGTAAACTTCCTCGATCATATACTGAGAGAAGTTCTCGTGCTAATGCATTTAATAATTTTGTTGTAAAATCTGTGAAAGTGAAAGAATGAAATAAAAACTGAGTAATAAAAAACAAAAGAAGTTTTTAGCATTGCACATTCTCTTATCAGGATCAGTCAGCTAAAACATCTAGAGTAGATTTCTGTTTCAATATATGACCTCGTAAAGATAAAAAAAAACATAGTTACCGGAAAACGGAAATCCACCTAGACAGTTATGTATGTAGGTATTATAAATGCATGTTACAACTGCCACACAAACCATATTATTATATCTTTCAGAAAATATTTTCATTTATAAGTAAAATGTTGATATTATTTTCACACTGGAAATTGGTGCAAAATTTTCGCGAACTGAAATTAATTAAAATAACATTTTTTTTTAAAAAAAAGTTCAGTTTCTAAGAAAGAAATACGTTATATAATGTTAAAAAACTTATTGTTTTATAGAAGTAGATGTAGGAGTGTTGCCGAGCGGTTTTATTTGTTACAAATCACCTCATCAGACTTGATTCTGCTGCACTTAACTTTTCCAAGTCTATTCTCATCGTAACCGCTGCGGCCCTTTTCACCCTGCCTACAGCCGCTGTCGTTTTGTTTCATTCTGATTGCTCGTACACTTGTATGTGTTTTGTTTTTATGAATGTACGACGACATCAACGGTAATCTAACGGGGCGTTCCGATAGCGCACGCTCACAAACTCACTACCTTTGTAAAAAGTTTTTCTGTTATCTTGAGGATCTAGCGACTTAATAGCAACCATATTTTTTGTTAAGTATATTATCTTAGATAGTTTGTTTGACTTTATTTTTACGCTGAAAGATATTTCACAATACACCAACTAAATAGAGCTTACTAACAAATAATTTATATCTAAATTGATTGTTAATGTTCTGAAAGAAATGGATAGGTTACATGTTCTTTTAAAATTTATCTAATTATATATAAGTTCCTTAGCATAACATAGGTGTGTATTGTGGTACAAAAATATATCAAGTGCATTAAAAAATGTAGAATAATTATATCAAATTAATTGAAAGGAGGAACATAAAATAAAGAAATACTTATAAAGTTAAAAATAAAATTTAAACAAACAAGTCTGATAATTGAGTCAATAATCTGAAAACAGTAACAAAATATATTCTTTAGTAATTAAAATAAGACTAGAAGATGAAGGTTACGTCAATTGCACCAATTTCACAGTGATAATACAAATTATGTGTTAAAGATGACCAACTGATGGAAGCGATGGTGGTAATGTACATCAACGAGACTGCTGTGGTCTCGTCATGAAGTAAACATTCATATTGTGTTTCGGTTAGTCAAAGGGGTAAGGATCTAAACACATATAGAGCTCGGGCAGAGGGTAAGGGTTTGGTTCACAGATGAAAGACGCAGACAAAGGGTAAGGAACACATAAAAGGGTAAGTTTATTTGAAGCTAAATTTGCGTGTTTATTAAAATTTTGCTCAATCGACATTATAAAGTTCGCGTCTCGTTTCGTATTTCACAAGCCCTACTCCTACCGACATGTGTTAATTACGTTCTGCGTGAAAGCGTTAATGATTTTCCTAAGTTTTATATAGTATAGCAACAGTATGCTATGTGAGCTATGGTAAGTTAAGCACAGTAGACGAGAACAATAAACATTACAAAAATACTATTGTGGTCGCGGCAAATGACTAAAAATAAATTTCTAATCTGTGGCTTTGGCCGTCAATTATTAAAAATGAATTTTGCCCCGACCACAAGCAACATTCAAGACAGACATACAGATGTTACATACACATAGAGAATGAAACGAATACAGACAAAGGAGTGAACAAAAAATTGAGAAGCATCAGTGGCGCCGTTCGCGTGTCTTGTCGTGTCGGTCAGCGGACACGCGGCGGGCGCCGACGAACACACATATGCAGGAGTCGCAACAAAAGGGAACAGGTTGACAGATACTGAACACTGAGGGGCGAGGGCGGGCTGACTGACACTTACCATGGTATAAAGGAATTCCAGAACTCGCTAGGAGTGGCGGACACACGGCGGCACAGGGACACAGAAAGACAGGACAGATTACTACACAAATACCTACATCCCTCAGTGCAACACCACCCCGACTTTGCAATCCCGCGATTGCACACGTCTACACTGGTTACTTTGCGTTTTAACACTTGCTCTGAATGCTCTTTACGGATCAAATTACGAATGTACCGGCTCGAATACTAAGCCCGTTTGCATTAGAACAACACCACCACTTTAATTTATACTCTTTGAAAACGATTTAAAAAGAAATTTAAATTCGGATAATGGGTCCATTGTTGCACGGGGCAGACGAGCCTGCCGGATGGTGGGCGCGCAGACGCTCCGTCAAGTGTTACGTTTGTTAAGGTTTAATGAAACAAATGCCAGAACGCAATATAACCTCTAGACTTTTCAAATGAAACAAAATAGTGAAGCGGCTCGTGTTTTAATGCAAACAAACTTTTTAGGCGCTTTTGCATATAAAGCGAGGTGGGTTGACTACTATTATTTTTCAGTTTTGCTTTGTCTTATTTAAAAATTTTGAGACATGGGATTATATTCTATTGATTATTTTTGTTATATTTGAAGGTTTGACGAATTTTGAATCGATAATAATAACTGGAATCATAACAGATCTAATAACATTAAACAGCAGAAATATGTTTTAGTTGACATTGTTTGAATGTTGTATTATTTTAAGCAATAGTCTGTCATGATTCGAGTCGTGTTTGTTGATCCTTACAAAAATAGCTGTTTAATTTACTCGACAGGAAGACAAAGAAAACTGTTCGGAAGCTGTTTTTGAGCATTATTCAATCGTATTATTCCATTTAACATTATAATCAGACGCATTTATTTTGTTTAGACAAACAGGTAGGGTTAGACACACACAAGGGATAAACATTAGACAATACACAACACATCGGATCTGGTGTGAAAAATAAAATGATTACAAACAAAACTGAATAAAAATTAAGGTAATCGTAAAACAGAAATCATGCGGGGGTGGCAAATAATATTTTATTTTTATTTTACACACGATGAAACGCAGGAAAATCAAAACACTTCCATCAGATGTTAAAATAAATATTAATTCAGAAAGTACAAATTTATAAAGTACATGAGATAACTTAAAATAACCACACCAAATCCTCAGGAGAGGTTGAGGAAAATGAGCGGGATTAAAAGTGGTAAAGGTGCGCTAGTTCCTAATTTTATCATGGAATGAATTTTATTTCTTTCTCTTAAAGATTTATATCACTGTATGACAATGAAATTTTATTTTATTTTACAGTTCAGGACTTTCAATTCTTAATTCTAAACTGATAAATGGTAAGAGATATCGCTGATTTTATTTTAAACAGGTTCGACCTAAACGATATCTTTTACTTTTAGTAACAATTTGGTGTTCAAACACAATTGTAATTATTACACTTACCTCTCAGAATATTCGTCCGTGTGTGCGTAACTCTGAACTGAGTTCTCTTCCATGAGGAACTTAACGCGCTGGTAAAACGAGGCGGTGACAGAAGGCGGTTGCTTCCGGAGTAGCACTTCCACCGGGTCGTTGGAGGCGAGGCACATAATGTGCTCCAGGCAATCCGGCCGGCTGCAGCACTCCGAGTCCGAGCAGTCCGTCATGCCATCTTCAAAATGGTAGTGCTATCGTCAGACGTCGGCAATCGCACGGTAAAGACCGCGGCTTCCGTATTCGGAAGCTACTATACGACTTATTTGAGAGAATAATGTACAATAAAGTTTCGAAATAGTTACATTACCTTCGTCGTTGTCTTCGTTGTCGTTGCAAGAGAGCTCCAGCGCAATGGAGCAGTCGGTGCCGGCCCAGCCGTCGGCGCATGAGCAGTGGTACACGCCGTCTTCTAGGAGGCACTGTCCGTGACGAGAGCAACCATTCGGGCAGCCGGCTGAATATAAATATAGTTTATACCTTCAGTATAATCTTATATTGATATGAAATGAAACCAACAGCTTTATTAAATATACTACATTCGAACGATGCGATTTGTACCTGTTCATTGTGCCTTTAGCAAGGGATTGAAACAAGTTGCCGGTCTACGTTTTTCCGTTCGATTACGACGTAAGGACCCAAGAGACATGTGAACAGGTTCACGCTAAACCAGCGTGTACCGTCTTTCGACCACATCGCTACATTACGTGGGATTGTGATTTAGCCTAGCCTAGTCCATTCAGAGCAAGAAAAAACTTAAAGGATATAAAACATTGTTTAGAAAAAAATCTTACGTAGCGTGCAATGCTTTCCATTCCAACCCTGCGTGCAAACGCATGTGCCGTTTTTACACTGGCCGTGCTCGTGGCAGCGGAGGTCACATGGCCGCTGATCGCACAGCGACCCCGTCCAGCCTTCGTCGCAGCGACAGACCCCCTCCGCACACACGCCGTGAGGTCCACAATCCAACGAGCAAACCACTGTTACACATAAAACATATTAAAATATCGTATGATTTTTTTATTTCAAATAGCGGATAATCATTGGATACCACCTACATAGTTCCCACGTTATTATTTATCTGCAGTGGTAACATCTAAATATGTATATACTAGGAGCTAGTCGCATGTAAATATGTAATGGCATCATAAATGTCACCGACGAAGATAAACTTATTTAGTAAAGAAATAATTGATAATAATTGAAAACTGGTGCGACACATCTGACTCCCGTACATATCTGATATGTTTCACCTTGGGAGCAGTCATCGCCGGTGTACAAAGGATCGCAGACGCATCTGCCGGCGTCTAGGTCGTAGACGCCGCGTTGCGAGCACGCCGGCAGACAGCGTTGCACACGCGCGTCTCGCTCGCTGCACGCGGCGCCGCGCCAGCCCGCTCGGCACACGCAGCGCCCACGCACGCACGAACCGTGCCCACCGCAGCTCGGGTCTAAGCAATCCTCTAAAACATGAAACGATTTTTAATACAGAACATCAGCAATTTATAAACTTATTTTATAAATACAAAAAATAACTGTGATAGAGCTACGCAGCAGCGACAGTTGTTGCACGAATCGGTCGGCTCGACGAGCGAAATCCACCCACCTCAGGAGACTCGAGTGAAGTTCTGCTAAGTTTCTGTTCGAAGACATAAAACCCTCCCCCTTACCTTCTTGTTATCTATGTACATCCCTGTTCTTTTCTACATAAAGCTGGTAACGTATTTGCCACTCATCCGATTGTTGTGGATGTCTATGGTTACTTACCATCAAGTTAACTGATTGCTCCTTTCTTCTATACAAAAACAAATAGTACCTTCATCGCACTTAGGTCCTTTCCATCCTGGTTTGCAATGGCAATGACCAGCGATGCATTGTCCGCGACCGGAACAGTCGGCGGGCTCGCAATCGTGTGCCGGCACGTCGCACTCGGCTCCTTTCCAACCCTCGGAACAGTGGCATACGCCCCCCGCATAAGCTCCATGCCCAGAACATAATACGGGACATACACCTAAAAACAATTAATAGTTGGTATAAATATGAGTTATTAGAAGATAATGATAAAAGAAATATAATAATATTCCTACTTTTAGAGCAGTCGTGACCTTCGAATCCATCCATGCAATCACATTTCCCAAGATAGCAAGACCCATGTCCTGAGCAATCATCTGGACAAGAGTTTGTGACGCCTTCGGCTTCTGATACAATCATTTCGACGCTGTGAGTTTGGAGTTCATCATTATATATTGATATGAACCATCTTCCCGTGTCGAGATACTGCAGTATACTGACGTTCACCCTCATGTCGGTTGATCTTTTGCTTATTGTGTGGTTCCACCTGTGGAACGGGCTTATGGTGCCCAGTAAAGCGTCCCAGTTGTCCAGGCTGTGATCGAAAGTGTTGACTTTGTGTGTACTCCTTTTACGCAGTCTATGGTCGACTCTTCCACCACGAATGAATTCAACAAAATCGTATTGAGTAACGCTGGGAGCGACGTTCCTTCTACCATAAACGGCAAAATTCGCTCCCCAAGGTACTGTGAAGTTTAGGCTGACGTAGGCTGGCTGTTTGTTACGGAATTCGGAACTCCAAAACTGATAGGCGGGTATTGTGGCGCTGTGTAATTCATCGAATTCCCTCACTTCTAACGCCGGTGACCAAGGAGGAGGGGCAGCTTGCTGGGCCTGCTGAGGAATAATTGCAGACTCTATGGATGCCTCTGCTGTTGTTGACCATCCGCCGAGAGAAGAAGTTGATATTGATTCTAAAAACGAAATTTTTGTAATTCTTATATCTTATTAATATATAAAAGCATTTACAGAAAAGTTTAGGTCTTTACCATCCGATGGTGAAGATGTAGATAACGAATCTCTAATTCCTTGTGCATGCGTTACTGCTTTTACGTCTTGTACCAGAATACAATTAGAATTGTCTATATTACTTTTAATTGACGATAATGCTGTAACAAAAGTAAAGAGGCAAGGTTAAAATAAATAAATAGTTCTACTTTTATTTATTACATTTTATGTGTTAAAAACTGTTTCCTGAAGAAACCTCGTAGGTTTCTTCTTCCCTAAGGATTATCAGTCCTTTGAACGTTTCGTATTGCCAAATATCACTTCAGCCAAATAATTCTATGAGCAATACCAGTACTTTTGTTCATTATTAATATATGACTATGGCGAAAATAATATTAAATATAAGACCCTGCCTTGTTGCTTTGTTCATCACAAAAACAAAACAATATCAGCGCCTCTAACGGTGGACAATATAACTATTTTATGATATGATCACTAATGTTTGACCATATTATGAAGTAGCCGTGCGTTTAGCTGTTCATATCGTTAAATGATCAATTTTACGATATAGCCACGACATGTTTTAACAGTGATAGAGCCCGCAACAATAACATCTGTTGCACGAAAACGGCTCGACCGGTGAAATACCACGACCTCACAGAAAACAGGCGTGAAGTAGAAGTAATCTGCGTTTCGTCTGATGAGTGAGGTGCCGGAGGCCTAATTACAGTCCTCTTCCCCTTCCCACCCTTTCCTCATAAGGTTAGGATGGGAACGGGAACAGGAGCAGACGGGGAGAGGGTTAACGCTGAAAAGGAAATATCCTTTTTCCTGTCTATCCCCTCTCCTCCGTCCTTTAAAGGTAGGCAACGCATTCGCAACACATTTGCTTGCTTTGCTGATGTCTATGGGTAGCGCTCACATAACACCAGGTGATCCGCTTGCTCGGTTGCCACCTTATAACATAAAAAAAAATGTATACTGCGAAAAAAGTTAACTATAGTTGCGTAGTAATCATATTATGTACGAATACAATGGTCTAGATAGAATTTTAAGGTTGGTTCACAGTGAAAGATGCCACTTTAAAATGTGACAGTATGGAACATGAACAGGACAGGATAGATGTCGTGACGTCCCGTCGGTTTTTAATTAGGCGCAGCGCAGGCCGGGCGCGTTTCGTAGCGGTGTGACGAATCAATCGGCGCCGCTGCCACGGGCCGAGGGCTGCGAGCACGTAGGTGGCTCACCGGCTCGCTTACACCCAACTATTTCTTGCTGCCGGGAATTTCGTTGTCTTCTCATTATATGACAGTTGCCAGATATCGAATCGATTCGAATTTCATGCTACTCTGTCTAATTAGATATTTATTCACGGTCCTAACGAAGAAGCACGGGGCTCCAATAACACGAGGTAAGTGGTGCGTGAAACACCTTTGAAAATAGCCCGTAAACTTCCAAATGGATTTTCCTTTTTCTGCTTCCGCGGACTATGTATTTCACCCTCGGTCCTGAACGTTTTAAAAACAAAATTTGCAAATAGAAAGTTAAAAAGGGGGCATTCGAATGGTTCTGGTATTGTAATGCAAAGAAAATTTATTGTGTACATTTATTAGTTTGGTAAGAAGCCTGCGAGCGGCAGGGTTTGTAGATGGGATGTTTACTTTGTATGGCGGGGCGTGCGGGGAGCGCAGGGCAGGCGGCCGCGCTTAGTGGAATACACGAAATTAGAATCATAATTCAATCTTTATGATTACCAAGTTTTTATTGTTTGTGTCACTATGTACTAACAAAAGACACCCCATGGTTAAATACAGACGAATAACAACATGTCCGCTCTTCTTGGGAGATTATAAAAGCTTCTGGGATACGTAGAGGTTACTTTATTACTTTCTGATTGCAACAGATAACGGCTTATAATAATAATATAATAGAAACATAAGCTTATCTATACTTATATTATAGAAAAGAAAACATTGTTTGTTTGGAATGATAAGCTCTGAAACTACTAAGACTTTCATGTTTAGAAAACCACTATTTTAATTTGGTCAACGATCAAGATCAATTGCGTGAATTTTATCGGTTATTAGTGACATCTGTTAATTATTTATAATGATACATATATTTCGTATATTCGTCCGTCCTTTATATCGCCACAACCATTTGAAGTAGGTAAACAAAGTGGAAGCGTGGCAGTAATTTTCACGTCCCCGTAAGTCAGCGGATAACCCCGGGCGGTGTCGGCGCAATTAAGTTATCATCTCGACCCTCGACAGTCAACAGGCCATCCCCGAGATTTACTTACAGATAAGGATCACTATTCGTTGACGCCATTTGGCCGTTTGCCTTCAGCTTCGGACAATTTAGATACGCAAGTTAAAGGGCGACCGCGGCGACAGTTAACGGCAATGACTGTTATTGACTTTAGGATCAATATTGTAAATACCTCGTTTATATTCAAAGGGAACAATATGCATCAAAGCGGGAGTAATTTTTAAATCCAACTGCGATTGGGAAGAGATTTCTCATCCTTCGCTTACTCGAAACAGATTGCATTTTTTCATAAAGTTGTCTATCGCAAGCCACTGAATACAGACGTTAAGCAATTGCTATTTACACTTTTTTTTTTCAACTTACATCTACTAGATCAAAATCTTGAATACTAGACGATCACAGTACCTTCTTTAAACAAATAAATATTATTAGCGTTGGTAATAAAGAAAGTCACTTTGGTCCGTTTTGAGCCCTTCTAAATTTTTATCCTCTGTCCATAGTACATGTACCTCCTTTTTAAGCGATGCGAGCGATGAAATAATTATTCGAACATAAATAATGGGTTTTTCATTTAATTAGAAATTTTAAAAATTCATTTCAGCATTTTGAAAATAAAATTTGGAATTTTGCACAATGAATTCAGTTTTTTTTTTAAATCAATTTCAGCCGGTTCCATGTCAATTTGATAAGTAAACTGGAAATAATTTGATTTTAAAAGTTCGAATTTGATATGTAAAATCGTGAAGTTGATTTATAAAGTTCCGAATTTGAAATTAAAAACATATATATCCCAAACATTGTTATCTTAGATTTTTATTTTAAAACGACACATTTTGTTGGTACACTGAATTACATTGGAGCATAAAAACATTGCTTTCAAATTGAAACAAAGTAATATTCAAACACAGTTGAGTTTAGTGTCTTCAGGGTTGATTCTACACAAGACTTAACACTAGTAGTAGATATATTAAAAACCTTTAAAAAATTAGAACCTCGTTCGTTCTGCATGCGCAATAAGATCAAAGAAATGTGCCATGGCCATTACTATGTGGAGAACTATGTCAAGGACACGCAAAAACAAGTGAACAAATACTTAGTAGCCTCTCAACTCAATCCAGAACGTCATAATTACTAAATTTTGCTGCAACAAAATTTAACCTCAAGATATTTAATACATTTGTACACAAGACAGCTATGTAATACTCGTAGAATGCCTCGTAAAGTATGTTATGTTACATCAAAACGGTCTGAAATGTCGTAATTTCCGCTCGCAAAAATGAAATATTGCAATGTGGTTGCCGCGACTTTTGCCGATGATCCCTCGTAAAACCTATAAATTTTCTCCATAGAATGGCCGCGGAGGAAGCGAAGGGCTCTCGGCTCCAGCGATGCACGGGACGATTGTGTGCAGATGGACGATGTTTGCTATCTGTACTATTTTTCGAGTTAATACAATTTATTGTAATACGATTCAGCATAGATTGCATCGTGCCATAGGGGAGCGAAACTCGTTTGATGGAGTCCCGAGGGATGGAGCGACTCGCCCCGTCGATGCGTTCGGTATTAGTCACATGATAAATCTTCTGCTGCTCGCGTGTGTCGTCTGTCTTCTTTCAATATACGGCGAATATTATAACGCCATCCTTGTCTATGATCGAAATCCGCCGGAGGGTCGAGGTCTCGCCTTGCCCTATTTTATAAGAAGCGTGGACACTTTCGTCTATGTTGGTTATGAGCGAAAATTGGATTTAAAGATGTTATTTCGTAATAAAAAGCATATTTGTATTGTTATAAATAATTAAACATGTATAAACACATATGTATGCCTATCTTATGCACATCGGCCTACTCACTGACATTTGTATATATTTTTAAGGTAAAGGTAAATATTATATATTTTTATATCTAAGTTTTTTGAAAATTACATACTCCTGTAGTCAATTGAGAATCTATAAGAGAAACCAAGGTACTGCTTTAGACTGTTGAATGACGTAAATAACGATTAAAGTAATTAACTATGTGCATATATAAATCATATGCACAAGAGGTATGTAACATATGAAGTATTAAAACATGAAAGTAAAGAAGCATAATCTAACAATCCAAGAACGCTGTTAAATTTAAAACATAAATTAAAACAATCAATCCTACGTTCTAATTGCTAGCAAGCGAGTAAAAAGTAAATCGCCGCCAGTAGCTCCAGTTAATCAGTTGCATTGCGCGTCCGAGATTAATGCTTCATGTCTAATGCACTTTGCGCATTAACAAACGATTTTTCTTGGTCTATATACGTACGTACATTTCAAATCTAATAGTAAGCATTAGTTTTAACATTAACATTGGAAGAGAGAGCTTTAATAAAACATTTGGGGCCCTCTAAATTTCAATTACATTAAAAAATTTGACGCGACAATGTTCCCCATTTATGCAATGAAGGGTGCAACAGATGGTGCGTATTTTTTCATTACACCACTAGAACTAGCGAAACAGAGTAGATTTATGTTGGATTATAAACTACAGGAACGCTTTCACGGATGTATCCGGAACGGCCGGGGGCGTGCAACGCAATATTTGCAGTATATTTTGATGCTCCGGTTTAACAGACGCAACGAAGTTATTCAAACATAAAAATTTTAAGATTAACAAACCTATGGTTATGATTTCTCTGGAAGCTGTAGGTATAGTACTGCATGTATGTGGACTTCAAACATGTTCACAAACATAAAGCGTTTCGTGACTTTAAAATCAGATAAGAGTAACAAGGATGAGAATAGATTTGAAGATTACATAAGTGTTTTTTTAATCCGACACGTTTTATAAAGTTCTTTTTTTGACATATATCTTAGAGGTAAATTCTTTATAAGGTCAAAATTATGTGAGTTTTTTATCTTCATCCTTAATCCTATGATGTAACGATATTGAGTTTTGGTGCTCTTTGAAAGAAAACTCAAAAACTGAAATTGCGTATTTACATTATACATACATAGATTAGTCATGACGATGAAAGTAAATTTATAAATTAAAGCGTGGTGTAAAAATATAAAAGCAATAAATTATTATTATTCAATCTCTCGCAATGACACATCAATAAGGGAAAAATTAAGCTGTTTATGAATTGATCTCTTTTTGAATATATAGGATCTAAGGGAGGTGATATAAAAGCATAAGTCATTCAATTAAAAAAACGAATTTCGTTTTGAAACGGTAACGTTGTCGCCGGTTCAAAGTTTATACGACATGCATTCCTTATCTCCTCTTCCTATAATTTAATGGGAATCTAAACGAAGTGAGATCCGATACGATAAGAACCATTGACTTAAGTCACCTTATATTCCGGGCCGGTTCATTACATTACTTTTAAAGAAACGAAGAAAATGTAATGTTCCATTCCGAAGTCGGACTTTCTCTCCGGCCAAGTTTAGCTTCGTTTTTAATTGGATAGCTAATACTTTGAGGAGATATATTAAAGTTCCTTGTACTAAAAACTCAACATATAAATTGTATTAGTGTGGTACGGGATGTAATTGATTACTAAAGAAATTTATTAGAAAAGATAAAGAACATTTACTACCGTAAAGCCAACTGCGAGATTGCATAGAATTTTGTTAAAGTTATTTAAATTACTGACCCTATGTGTTTTAAGGACAATTATCAGGGTAATTATATATAATATACAAGGCTATTGGGATTTAAACTTTTTCATCCTTTTTTGAAACCAGAGAGAAAAAAGTGTTTGAATTAACTAATAAATATATAAGTAATATAAATATGAATATTATTGAAGTTTCGTATAATTAAAATTAAAATATATGGGTTTTTGTAAAAAAAACAGAATTATAATTGGAATAAACAGTAAGATGATAATTGTCGATTGCAAAAGAGAAGTTGAATTGTAAAATAAATTGTCTGGCTGCCACTGGCACTGGCATTGGCACCGCACCGCACCTGCCAAACGTTTTATCAGATGTTTATAATTAACTGCATTCACCCAAGTTTCGTTAGCAACTTAAATTTTCATAAGAACGGATGACAAGGGTGTAAATCTTGATAATGATATTTACATAAACATGTTTAACTTAAGTAATACTTAATAAAAAAAACGTGATTTCGAGATTTCAATTCGCACCACGGCGGTCAGTTCAAATCTTACTTGTTAGTAACTTTTAAAATCATTGTACTCCAATGTCGTCCAACAACGTACGTTCACAAGTAAAGTATTGAAGTGAAACTCATGAAGTGTTTTAGGTAATATTTGTACAGTTTTTGATAGAAGCCTGTAAGAGCTCAAGCTTAGTCATTCAGATAAAAGTAGATTGCCCACTGACATGTCAAAGCTATCGCTAAAGTCTGAATATTACGACTACTTTATATAATGTGGCTGTAAAGTATTTTAGAAGTTGGTGACGTATTGACAGCTTTGTATACAAATTGCGACTCTCAAAGATGTTAATTGCATATTAAAACAATATTAATAAAGTTCAAACAATGCGTGCAATTGGTGTTAGTGTAAGTTTGGGTGTGAAAAGGCTTTCTTTCCGACGATGAGTTGCTGAAAGTGACGAAGCCGTTCCCCGTGGCGTGCCGGCGGCGCGTTATTTGGTGTTTGTTGGATTGTTTAACTGCGCTGCGGGTTAAGTTAAATTGAAACTGTAGTTGCGAACATGCTACATTCTCGCTAATGTTACATTTTTTTCTATTTGAATATGTTAGTATTATGCGCAGAAAATTACTCTATATTTTACTGCATACTCGTAGATATCTGAATGTGCGCTTTTGTACCTTTCAAATCCGTACAAAAAGAGCCACAGTTGATTTTTATTTTTGTCTTGATTCGGGAATGTAAGTGCAATGATATTACCTCATTAACTCGCATGAAAAATAAAATAAACCTATATAACACCATAACGTCGGATACAAGTAGTGTAAGATAGTTTGGCGCCTTCTCATTAACTCTGTCAATATGTTTGCTGTAATTTGCTGTACTAATATAACTTAAAATAAAATGCCCTATAGTAAACTGGTAACTAACAGATGTTACCAGTTTACTATAGGGCATTTTATTTTAAGTTATATTAGTACAGCAAATTAAATAATATTAGTACATTCGAGGCAGCTAAGTACTTAAATTGAAAAGTGTTAATGAAAAAAAAAGGCAAAAAGTATACAGAGTGTAAAGTAACAGCCGGTTAGGAAGTTCATATTTAAATAAAATTTAATTAACAGTTAAGACAAGATAAATTTGAATTTCACAACACGCTGCTTTTAATGGCGAGAGTAAATTTGCTTTTATCTGTTCCGGAGCAAATAAGAACTTAAAGTGCAGTTTCCCGCCTTAGCATGCGGGTTGCAGCACAAAATTGATTCAATTAGCATATCCAATGGATTCCGTTAACTTTCGAACGTCCGAACAGTTTTCAAAACAAATAACATCCATTTTCAGTTTTGAGTATTTGCTTTGTATTGCTACCGGCAAACAAAACTTTGAGGCTCTGGAACCAATCCTATTCAGATCCTTGATTGAGTTCCAACGTGCGAGTGCCAATTAATAAATGAATTTATTCACGTTTTATATGAAAACGTATGAATTGAATTCCGGTGGTCATTCAGTGCAAATTTAAAAGTTATTGTCTTATTTGTGAAAGAGTTTCTTCTTTATTTTAATGAAATTGGAATAAAAAACTCATACATTTTATTACTACATTACTTATGAAAAGTAAATCTGAAGACTGTTCATGCAGACGAAGAAAGAATGCGCGCGTGTCGTGGAATGGCCTCATTAACAATCTAAGCACTCATTATTAACATTTATAAATTGTACAAAATTGCAACATTGATTGTTGTTAACATCCTTCAGCTGTGCTTCGATATTTAATTTTTGAACTTTTTTTGGTCTTTTTTGCCTTTTTTATTTTTTTGATTATTTTTTTTTGTAATTTTTCAAACTTGAAATAATGTATCGTTTCATGTCAACTGTATTTAATGAGTTAAAAAAGGAGAACCTTCAATAACACGAGATTCCTAAGTTCTTTTCATTGATCTTTAACGTACATCTTGTTTAGCATGGTAAATTTTAATGTGATCGATTGATTATTACAATAAGTGTTGAAGAAGCCAAGTAGGAGCCGCGGTAAACAAACTCCCGGCTTGGTTTTCCAGTAGTGGATATCCAATGTACTATATTTAAATCGTCTGCGCTCTGGAATGTTTAACTATACTCACAAATGGCCGTTTACCATGAACTATTGCATGTTTGGAAGTGACAATTTCCATTCTTTGACACGTGGAGTCTTTCGATAGACGCTACTTGACAAGATTTTTTTTTAAAACGCAAAGAAAAAGAAAATCTGTATTCTAAGCGTTAGAAGTCGTTTCCTTTTTGCTAGAAATAGAATTAAAATATCTTTCCAGTATAGACCGGGGTTGTAAGTCGCAGAACACAGTGAATTGTTTCTTTGAAGGTTGTGCAGTTACGTAATAGGAGCTTTGCGTGACGTCGTGATAAAATGGCTTCACCGGCTCGTACCATATGCATTATACCTCGTTTTATTTTTAAATGCAGAATAAAAATTGCTGACACATGAAATTGATTTCATAGTTCAAATTAGATTAGAGTAATTGGAAAAAGAGTTTACCTTTACAAATATAAATTTTAAATAATTCTTACCGTAAGCAACATTTTACTTTAATCTTTTTTTAATGGAACTGCAGGTTTAATTATCTTAAAAAAATATATAATGAAATAGAAATTTTATTATTAATTGTCTTAGCTGTACTCTACTTACTTCCTACTACTCTTATTACACTCGAGAAAGTAGTCAGGCTATACTCGTTCATCACTATTTAAGTTATTTTTATTCAGAATCATCGGTAAATATTTAAATACTTTAACTGATATTATTTTCAAGTGTATCAGAGAGCATTATACATATTTTTAATAAGTTTAAAAACAAGTCTTAAATGTTTAGTCTCTTCACTGCTATTGTTAGAGTTTCGTTATCAGTGGGAAACCTTCTTAACGCATGTTAATAAAAATAATAAGAATTTATTTTCAGTAGTTTAATGACAGTATGTTCATTTTAGTTCTAACAGTAAAACCCGCTTTCCACGGAGTAGGCACTGGTCGTATTATATAGGGCAGATGCAGTTATCACTCCGCTTGCGGCCGGATTCGACTTTGATGCTATTTTTGCGACCTCTTAACGTGTCTGCGGTCTGAAGTTTTATCGCTACGAACTCTCGCATGCGGTCAACTGAATTAGAGACAGGAATAGTTTTATGAATAAATCACGCCATAGGTGAACGTAGCCACTAAATCCAGAAAGGTAAATGAGTGGCCTCGATCTTTTTGTCTTCATAATTGTCTCTAAGTGTAACATATTGTATTGATTGCCTATTTATACGTATCGATGAGCTAAACGACGCACGGGACATTCTAAACCCACCGACGTCGAAATTTTCTTAAAAACCTTAAATTAGTTCGTTTGTAATAGAGTTGCAAATTAAGTTTGAGCTTCAACAATAACACAACGTTTTGCTCTCGTTTATATCAGACTTAGATTCATATAAAGTTATTATTAAATACAGATTAAATAGCTAAATTATATAACTCCAATCGCTAAATACAAGTAAAGATATACATGTTATTTATTTCCTAAATAAAAAAGTCATCGCGGTTATGAACGCGGTTGCTGCGTACAAGATATTTTATCGGGTCGCAAATAAAAAGTTATTCTGGGTTAAATCGAGATAGGATTACTTTCGCGATTTATGGAGCTTTAGGTATGGTATACGTAAATTATGATTGGTCGTTTTGCGGATAGGCCGGGATTGCGAGCCTGATATATCCGTAGTAAAATGATATGCGACGTGGAAGTGTAAGATTATTTATTACCCCGCTAACGCAGAAGCGAGAGCCCGAGGCGCGCTGCCTCAAGTTAGGCGCGTCGTTTATATTTTTGTTTAAATATTTGAATACTTTTTTATACGCCTGCCGGTTTGAAACCTAAACAAAGAACGACGAGAGACTAATGCCTCCCGTCCACTTTCATTGCAACATCGATGTTTAATCCACTCATTTGCATCCGTGGTGTGGGTACAATGATATATGTTACAGTATTAGCGGATTCGGCTTTAAATAAAATGTTCCAACAACGTCGGGTATAAATCTAAAATTTGCGCATTAAATATATAAAATATTACATATGATCCATCTCCAGATTGGTATTAGACCGCAGGCGAGTCACTCAGCTATAGTAATGTGTATTGTCTGCAATTTTGTTACATTGCGCAATGAAAATAATACGACATAATAGATGTTAATTAAATATTGACTAATAATTGTAATTATTTAATGCTTAATATTCTCTTTATTTCATATTTATTTATATAGTAGGCAATTTTTTAAAACGTAACAAACTCTGCTTCCGTCAATTTTATATTTACATTAAAAATGTCTTTTTTTTTGTAACAGTCCTTTCCAATAATAAAGACATTGTCTAAAAGGAATTAAGAATGACAGTTCAAACGGAATCCACTCAGTTAAGCTAACGAATAAAAAGAGATTTATAATGCGTATAATTTGATCGGCATTGAATGTGAGTTATTAAAGGAACACCTTAACGATATACATTCGGACGACCCGCTGTGTTTTTATGAACATAGATAAATTGTTCTTCTTCTTGTAGCTTTGTATTACGAACATGGATTAACTTACTCGTTGAGGGTTAATAATTATAAAAATATTGGAAGACTTGTCGTAACAGTTGGGGTTCAAATAGTTAGAAAGTTTGTGTGAATTTTTGTTTTTGACTTATGACTTACATCAAATTACTAGCAATTTTTAGTGTCCTATGTGTGGTTGTTGTTATTAAAGATGGCAATGAGCATGTGGTTTACCTAATGCTTAGTGACAGCTACCCAAAGGCATCTGCAACAAGCTAATGACTTGCAGTTGCCTACCTTTAATAGACAGAGGGGATAAACAGAAAATGGATATTTTTTCCTATCCACCCCCGTCCCCCGCTATATCTTCTTCGTTGTCGCATCTTTTCTTTTCAAAAAAGGATAGGAAGGAAAATCCTTGTTCTTCCTTTTATCCATCTCTGTGCATTTAAGGTAGGCAACGCATCTGCGCGCCCACCTCATTAGCTTGGTGCCTTGCCTTGCCTATGTGGCCTATTAATATCAGGTGAACGGCTTGCTTGTTTGCAACCTTCTTCTATAAAATAAATGACGCCATCCTTTTCAAAGCACTACATGACCAGGCTAGTTCTTCAATAATAGTAGATTGTAGTGTGGAAGTGAAAGTCAACTTGCCTATAAAGTAAGCGAGCATCGCCGCTAGTATGACACAGAGGCATATCATGGCTATGGCGAGACATTTCCAGGTGCAGCGGTGCTGGCAGCGCTTGTCGATGTGGAAGCGCGAGGGCGAGTAGACCGGCACGGGGCTCGGCTGGGTCGCACGCAATGGAAACACCGGCATGACCAGCGGCTGGTTGGCCAGCTGGCAGTGGCCGCTGCCAAGCGTGCCGCCGCCCATGCCTGGCATGCCTGCACCCGCAAGTCTGTAACAAATGTTAAATAGTTAGTTGATATTTATGTAGATAGACCTACAATTACTATTTTGTATAATTATAAAAATATTCCGTAAAGCGTACTCTTTACACAGATGTCGGTAACGAATGTTCGGGGCCTGTGGCGTATCACCTCCGCCATGAACATCCACACGTTTATGAGCAGCGATGATATGCGACCTGCTGCTCATTTACCTATAGGAAAAACCCTATAAAAATAATTATAGTGATATATTTAAACGACAATGTTGGAACAAGCCAATTTCTTCCTTATAGCTTTATATTTAATTTACATAAAAACATTCCTCACAATTATGTGAGGATTATCATTATTAAATGATTGTACATACGAACCCCGTCCCCACGCGCATATGTATTTATAATATGCACATTCGACTCATAAGTTTAGTTGAGATGTTGCAACCTTTTTAATTAAGTAAATATTAAAAGTATTTATATGAGTATTTACGTATTAGTAGAAAGCTTGTCGTCTTTCCACATTATATTTTCAGTTTTAAAAATATCCTTCCGCAAACTTGAGTTTAATTACGTCACTTCTCTTATTATATGCCGTTTTTAAAGGCACGAACGAGTTCACATACAGGCAGTTATAAATTATTACCGCATACTTAATTAGAGCTGTCAAGAATCCACACACACACATACATTTACCTTAAATGTATGTTTACCATGACGTGTATGAAATATTCACGGCTTCGTTAGGTGTTTCGTTCAATGCTCAGGCACGGCTCTGGAAATTCAAGCTGCGAATAAAGTGTATCACATTTTATTTTTTTTCCTTTCTACTTCATATTCTCTGCTCATAGCTCATCTGATTTACATTTATAATCATTGCATAGATTAAAATTTTATTTGTCGATTTGGTCCTCTTATAGGCATTGGAACATTGAAATAAAAAAAAAACAAAGTTTAAAAGATTGTTTTATTTTCTACTTATAGACATAAAGTAATACTAATAAATTTTGTTTTTCGTTTCATATCACGATAAATTTTATTAGAGTTACGCAATAGATATAACTTTTTGCAGGAGGTAGGTTTTATTGAATGTAACTTATTACTTAACAGTATAAAAACGTTATAATTATGTTTGATTCTACGTCTTTAAATCAATTTACAAAGCACTCTTTGATAAATATCTTCATCAACATATCAATTCCATTCCCACACTCGCAGCGCATAGCTGTAACGTTTTTAGAGCTCCATAGAAACATCGGAATAAAAATCTGGAATTTCCTTTCCTATACTCAATCCACAACCTGTCGTGGTTACACAAAAAAGGATAGATTACGAACAACTGTTGCAAAGCGAATCTGTGTCTTCGGCCATATGGCGGGCGATGTGTTATTACGGATCTTTTTAGACAATCAAAACTTATCATTATAAGGGATTCCGATTAGAAAAAAAAAGGTGAAGGCGTTCAAACACGTCCGCCCGGAGAGATCATTAATCAATTACACGAAGTTCGCTGTCATGGCTAAATTTAAACTTTTAAAGGCAGTTAACATATGGCGTATCGGTTGTCCGAAGCGTTCACCAACTGACGCTAACGTAATGACCCCTTATAAGAAAGTAGAAATAATCGTCTGGACTTAGCAAGGCCGTAGCGTGGCTCGCGAAGGGTTTGTTTCGAGAAGCCACTAGACTATAATTTTCTTTGTATGACGCGCCCGTTCCTCACGAGAGAATACAGAAAGAATTCGAATGAATCGTGGAAAGTAACCACAGTAGCGGTTCATGCAAATACTTTTGAACAATATTTACAGATAAAGATAGAAAAAGTTGTTTGTTTAAAATATCTATATAAGTAAAAGAAGATCTCTTATGTCGCAAAATAAGATATTAAGGATATAATACATATTTAATACATAACACATAATGTATAACTCGCTTGTCTAAGATGTTGTCGGCATGCTACCTCTTTCACCAACTACCAAACATTTATTACCATTTATTAGCATCTCATGCTTTAAAATATAAATATATTCAGCTTTGTTGATTTTCCTTTACGTGGGATTTGATTAATATAATATTGTAGCAGTTAGTTGAATCTGAGTTCTGTAATCGGAGAATGTCGATTAACAGTTTATTATACGGACCATTTGTAACTGTACACGATTGATTTCGTTAAATCCATCCTCATTTTCTTTTTTTTTATTGTTTATTACTTCGCGTGGGCGTCATTACTGGCCGAGCATCATTTCCGCGCGTTACCGAAATGACCAAAGTGAACGGTTTTGTTTTTATACAAGGAAATTTTGGGGCGTACCAGTATTATGTTAGGCAAGATAAGTTATAACTATATTATCAGTTATGCAATGTTCTTTTTAAGAATGATACATTTGTTTGAATGAGACAAACTCCGAAGACAATTAGCGGCGCCAAATGTGACTATTGCAGAACAATGTGACTATATATCAAGCGGCGTCCGACGCGACGTACGTTCAAATTTTGACAGGCGCCGGTTGCGAGTGAGCTCTTAATGAAGCGGTAAATAATGAGGAGAGGTGTTCTGCGGCGAGGGCCATGTCTAATTAACGCGAGAGCTATCGACCAGTTTACACACTAACCGGAGACATACTCGTCGTACGATCCTTTCACGTTATTTTAAACGATACGTTCATTCGATAAACGGTAATGTGATATCATAAATAGTGAAATGCCTTTTAAAAAAGGATCGAGCTCGAGCAGGTAGCATAGAACTCGTTCGTTTGCGAGTTGCGAGTTTGCGCAATCGTATAGTTTTTGTGATCGTAATCGCGCGTGCAACGGTCACATCTAGCATCGGAACGGGATGCACCGACCTCTAACTCGGGAAACAAAAAGTGTGCGGCGGGCACGGGCCGTGAGAACGCGTCTCCTTGAGCGGCCGCGGCGGCGTTACCGTCCATTTATCTCGCACGGTCGTGCTGGAATGGGACGTATGGCGATGTACTTTTATTACATATAATATACGCGTCCTTAAATATACGTTTGTGGAGGCTAACTGCGAAGCTTTTAGGACTAAATCGACGTTATCAATAGATCATAAGGTGTGCATCGGGGATGTATCCGAATCCGAAATGAAGCTTTCAGATACAAAAAAATATTGTTACTTAGATTAAACTAGACTTAAAAATGTGTGGCTATAATAATTAGGAATTTATGTGGCTGATTGTACCAAATGATACCTATAAATAAAGTATGTGTAAAGAGCTAGAAATAAAGAAAATTATAACCTATTTGTATTTTACCTTATCCCTTACCGAAACTACCGAATAATCCGAAATAATTTCATATCCATATCCGAATCTGAATACGATATAATATTATTCCTACATCCATTTTTTTTTTGAAACAAGTTGACGAACGAGCAAGCGGTTCACATGTTATGTGACCGCTACCCATAGGCATGCAACAAGCAAATGTGTCGCAGATGAGTTGCCTACCTTTAATGGATAGAGGAGAGGATACACAGAAAAAAGGATATTTCCTTCTCCTATTCATCCCCGCTCCTGACCAATCCTTGTTTCCCTTCACATACAATCCTTTGTAGGAAACGATGGGAAGGGGGAGGACAGACATCAGGCCTCCCGGCACCTCACTCATCAGGGGAAACGCAGTATAAAATATTTCTACTTCTTCTTCTGTGAGATCGTGGTATTTCACTGACCCGACCCATTCGTGCCACAGATGTTGTTGTTGCGGGCTCTGCCACTCACAACAACGTATACGGATAAATCTCATATCCATAACATCCCTAGTGCGTAGTGAATAAAAATAAACAAAATTTGGATTGTTCATGTTGCTACGGATAAACGACTACGTTGGAGCTGTGTTGAAATTATTTCTATATCAACGTTGTTAATAAATAACATAATTATTTTTATGTTAAACGTTCAAAGTTTAATTGATGTCAAACATCGGGGACGGCATTGACCTCGGAGAAATTAAACTCGATAAATGGAATGTAAATGACGCAACGAACTTGAGAATTGAGTGTTTATGAAGTTGTTTAAGATTGGAATATCAGTCATAGCTATAATGCATTTCGGTTAATCTTTGAGATTAAAGTTTTATAAAAGCTTTCGAGATTATGTTGTACAAATGTATAACATAATTATTTTAATGTTATATTACCGTCGATGTTTATTCATTAGCAGGATTTCTTTTACTTTAATATTTTTTACAATCATAAATTGAAATGGTATGAATGATTGGCATTTGGAACTCTGTCGTGTTGATCGGTAGCGAAAGTACGTAACAGGAATTTTTCCAGGTTTATTTTTTTTAATTAGAAAACATTACTTTAACTGTAGATGTTTCTTTTGAAGTTAATTAGTTTTTGTAACAAATATATACATATATGTAGAGAAAAGCTATAAATTCCTTAAAAAATTTCATTATTCTAAAAATTATTAGTGAAAAGTAAAAGACTAGACGACAGGAGTACCTGCGGTTCGAATTATAGATATACTGTAAAAGGGATGCCGCTTCCCCTGAAGCAGGAGGGTGGTATGCATTGCCGTGAACCCTAGGTACAGGAACGAATCGATATAAGCCGCTAGCTTTGCTTTAAATGCCTAACGTTTTGAAGTCCTCGCAAATGTATTAAGTACCCTGAAGGTACTTATAAAAGCCCAAGTCTTTATTTCCTGGCAAAGAGCATTTTATTTTCATTTCCATCACACATTCGTCAGGCACATTATGATATTATTTTGGTGATACCTCGATGTGTACATATTTTATAATTTGTAAATAACTGTTAATTGAGTGATAGTTTATCGTTCATAGTTTATTAATGTAGGCATATTCACGATAAATAGCATTTTCTTTCTACAATTTATAACAAGAAGTAATTTTTTTAAAGAAAATTGTGTCGTTATTGAATAGGCGAGAGATCGTACTTATTGTGCGCGATGGAGAAATTAAGGAGGCTTAAAATGTACACGGACAAGTTGGAAAATTCTTATTCCTTCAGAAATCGCATTCAAACGAGCCAATAAGGAACGCGATTACCTGAAGAGCGATTACGTCAGAACAATTAAAATTAAGTTAATTTCAGGATGAGGATAAACGTCATATTTTTATCACGAAATACTAAATATACTTTAAAAATAATATTTTCTTTCAGCATTCAATTAATGTAATAAAATGTTAAATGTAATTCCAGGTTCTCCTGACAAACATAATATAATAAACACCTAAATGCCACAAATTTTTCGAAGACATACGAAGTTTCCGTATATACGTTCTATGTTCGGCATGGGATATTGAGGTAACAATATTATAAAAAGATTTCTCAAACAGGCATATTATATTCATTACGTAAATTGTGTAAAACATACACGATAATGAAATATTTTCATATTTATTTTTTACAAGTTATAATGCAATCATAGGCAGACCTACAAAACGTCACAGTCGACGAACATAAAATCTTCCGCACTGCGACGATAAAAAAAATTAGAATTGAAGTGTTCTAATTTGGGATATCTGAACTTTTAATAGCTTATTTCTTGCTTTAATTCCATTCCTTTATTATAACTCCTTCCTCGTCATTGTGAAGTTATCAATAACGAAGGTAATCGTTTCCAACGTGCGATAATACAAGTAACAAAATTTAAATAAATGTATATCGAAACAATTTAAATATCCGATACACACACGTGTGTAGCCGCAGCCAATTTATTTTTTTACCTCTGCCGACTGTATATCCGCCCCCTACATTTAGTGCGAGGGGCTAGCACGCTGGAGATGCTATCGACAATAAAATGAATCATACATTGTAATATTATGGTGGAGCTTTGAATTCTCAAGTCCTCGTGCTAATTGCCCTGTATTGAAAGAGAAGACAATGAACAACCTTGAACGTTGTCGATTGTTCACGTTTTAAAATGCCGCATTGTAATGATTGTGAATAAAGGAATTGAGGGCAATTAATATGATCTCGTGGATGTTGATATTTTCGTACACGGTAATTTGGTCTTCTTTAGAATATAAACAATGTGTGTAACAGCTGAGGGCTACTATTAAAAATAGTTTGCTGTATTTACGATATCTGTTACTATAACTGTTTTTTTTTGTAATTTTATAAATAGTGAATATTTCGCCTTATTTTATTCGACATAATATTGTACTATTTTTTGCATATGGTTATTAGCGCGGTAAAAAATCCTTTATATCTCTTATAACTCAGTTTCTACTAAACTTATAATTAACACTAACATGATGGTCGAAAGCCGAAATAGTAGAGCGGTTTGAAGGCCACTCCGGACTGTGTACGGATAATATAATGATTTGGCACAAAGTATAAAAGTCATCGATTTTTCCTTTGAAAGAGCATCACCTGTTACATGTATCCGAATAAACTATGTAAGAAAAATAAGTTGAGACGTCTTATGAAGTATGTACTTCGGGCAATTAGAAAACTACAACAATGTTATTGTATGTATGATAAGCTGAGAGTTGGGAATTATAAAGTGAATATTATAGTTAAACAAAGTTTTTAAAGTTTTCTTGTTCCTACAAAAATCTCCCTACAATTGCGTAGCCGTCATAGAAAACATAGGCGTTTCAAAATACGTCTTATCGTTATGTATAACATGGCATTCAACAATGCGGCTACGCCACTAACGCGAGTATCGAGCAATGCACATTTAAATAATGGCATTCTTTTAAGTTAACAGCGACATGTGCGACCAAATAACTGTGGATACGCCGGGGTGTAAATCAATCGATGGCGGCAGTTCCGACCCCTGCGCCGCTGTTGCAAGTCATGGGTGTAAATTTAAGAAAGCCCCCAATTTAAAACGTAATGTATAACAATACCGGACCCGTTCTGCCAATTTCCTCCTCCGACATTTGCGTTCGGTACCAGGGGCCGAATAAAATTATCATGGGAGCCCGTTAAAATGCTAATCTAGGCTTGCTGGAGTACGCAGAGATTGCAATCGGCATCCGCTATTCACTGAGTGTACTGCGTCTCAAGTATGACAAGCACGACCTATCGATATATAGCGGTGATATATTTTAGCAAAATTTCTTGTACATTGTTACGTAAGAAAAACCATAACTGATTGAGAATCCAACCTAACCACAGAGGAAGAGAGAAATACTTCGAGGGGAGTATCGTATTTTTTTTTAATTTTCATAAAATACCGACATGATGGATAATAAAGTTTCTCGAGCAATTGTTTTTAAAGCAACGTGATTCATAAAGAAAAATGTTTACTTTGTGTTTAATAACCTTTAAAAATATTGTTGGCCCAGTTTATACGGGAAGAGATTCGAAAAAAAAGGATCAAAATACACGACCAGTCCAGTTATATTTTTCCACGTTCCAGTGTTTCTTTGATCAAATACTGTCGAAGCGTACGTCTGGGAAAAACTCCAGATTTGCAATGGAAAAAAATTGAATAACAGATCGGTTATTGTTTATTTTTAGTTTACTGGTTCATCTCTGAGTTTACTTTGAATTGAAATATCGCTATGAAAATAATACATTACTTTGAATTCGATTATTTAATTGTAATATAAATATTGTTTTCATTTTATTACATACTAGCTGTGGTCCACGGGTTCACACGCATTCGTTTTTTTCGTATTTTTTGTAATTTCACGACTTCGAATTCTAAAGGTAATTTATGTCAAAAAGTTGTTATTGTCAAACAACCACTCGTCACAACATCATCGTAACAAATATAAACACAAATGAATCTAGATATTTATAAATCAAGCCAAGTGCTATCTATGTATCATACATTTTTATTTTTGAAAGCTCCACATGATATTATACGATTAAAAATAGAATGGGATAAAAATGAAGTTGGGCGGAGCCGCTCCGTCCGTGATCACACCCAACTGATTACTAAAATACATTAGTCATAATGACCTTTTAAATGGAATCTTCTTCTTGGAATATTTTTTTTTTGATAGCTGAGTAATTTTTAAGAATCGATAATATTTATAATGCTTTCCAAGAAACTCGAACATGTTACAAAAGAATAAGGAGCTTATAGGTATACTTCAGTAACGAAGCGAACTAAAACGTGCAAGGGTACATTGAATCGTGACATTTGTAAGGGAATTACTTTCTCTATCGTGTTTTTCCTCGTGGGAAATTCCTAGTTTATTACGTTACATACAAATATTATTTATTAGGTCGTGCGTATATTGTTTTGCGTTGGTTTTCGTGTTTTTCTTTGTATTCTTGAAATTTATTCACTGAATACTGACGTGCACAGTTCGATGGCTCATTTCCATTAACATACGTAACATAACGGAACTTAACGAATGCATGACATGAGATATTCCTTGATAAATTTGCATTTGAGCGGAGTTGAGTCGTAGGGCTCTCTGTACGTTGCACTCTCGAAAACGTTGAACTCCCTCCTTATTAATAACTCTCATGGGCTTGATGTTTGTTTTAGCTCCGGGGCACGGTTAGGTAATGCTGAAGTTGATTCATGAATGGGAGAGTGCGGCTCGTGCCTAGTGTGCGACCGGTCGCTTAAATTTAGCAAATATAATTTTCTCGGAAATACATCATGCGACAGAAGCTTATTACGTAGTCGCTAAACATATACAGTAATTCAAAGCTTTGATGTTAGAGAACCTGTTTTTGATAAATAAGTTTTTGAAAACTAGTTCCGGATGGCTTTTGATTTTTGACAATTGATCGTGTGACAGGGGGTTAAAAACCATTTTTCATCCTAAAATCGAACCCAGAATGTGCGAAACGTCAGCTTTAGGTTTACTTTAACCGGCTCCGACTTATTCTTCGTACATTGGAGTTATCTACATCTATTATACTTTTAAAACGCGAACCGATATGGATCGCTCGTTATAAATCACTTTAAATAACGAGCTTTAAATTATTCACTGGTTGCGGTATTTCATATTTACAGCGTCGCACTAAATATTATCTAACCGTGATATCTGGTGGTGGCATCGATTGGCCACTACGGTAGTACAGCCTCCGGCAGCTTTATCGCTTCAAATGAATGGACGCGATACAGAATAAGCGGCCAATTACCGGCCGGCCTAGACCGCGGGGATCCGCGTCTAAATAATTGTGCTCACGCGCAGATAGTGATAAATTTTCCATTAGACCAACAGCGCCTGCGTGGCAGGGGTTCGCCGATCAATTGCAACTTAACGAGTAACGGTAAGTATTCCGTGACAATTATTTATCGAATGTTTCTGTGCGATAGTCTGTAACACTAATATTACATAGAAGAAAAAGTAACTGACGTACGTAACTAATAGTTTCAAACAGATGAACTCTGAAACTACTGAACTGATGTTTTTAATTCCTTTACCATTATCAATGTATTATTTTTAAATAACACAGGACAATGTTTATATGTGGTTAGTGTATATTATTGAAATTCACCTGGCCGGGCACGGGCCGAAACTTCTAAGGAATAAACTCTCGTAAAAGTATTTTAAACTCTATTACGTTAGTCAGTTGTTCATTGCGCTTATTGGTATTGATTTAAAGACAATAGAGTTTAAAAATTTAAAGAAAAAAGACACGCAGACACGTTCCCCTAATCTTAGAAGTCAAGAAAGCTTCACTTGATGTCAAAGAAATTCAACTCGGGTCAACAATTATCTAATTAAATACTTAAACATTATAAGTCTAAAATGTAGACGTTAGGAATGTTTAGTGTTTTGTTTTTATGCACAGGCTTTAGTATTTTATGTGTAGGTATAGAATAGTGAAATAAAATTCAATAAATACGGTCGCCAAAGTTATCGAAACGATTTGATTCAACAATAGATATCCATTAACCTGTTTCGTCGCAGTGAGAATTGCAAGTCTTAAAGTAAACGTTCGGCATTGTTCAGCGATACGGAAAAACGTTTCGCAGGCGGCGGCGCCCCTGGCCGGTCGTATTTCACCCCGGTTCAATATTATTTCGACAGAGGCACAAAGAGGAATAGGGCCGGAGCCGACGCCGCG
>JWHW01047862.1:158932-185666 GCA_000931545.1 Papilio glaucus | reverse complement strand
AATATAGCGGACGTGTATAAGCTGTTACGTGCGTATAACACTACTATGAGTAGACCTACTACAAATAGTAGTACAACTTACAATAAAACATGTCAATTTTTTATCAAACTATTACCGAGCTTAACAAGTCCCAAATGTGACCCGGCGGCAACTCTATCGTCATATACATACATGTATGGGAAATGTATCAGATCCCAAAACAAACAATTGTAGTTTTTGGAGGAACCTAGGGCAGCGACATAATACGAAGTCGTCTATATTGATTGTATAAATCATCCTACTAATATTATAAATGCGAAAGCCTGTATGTATGCATGTTTGTTACTCTGTCACGCAAAAACTACTGATTGGATTTAAAGGAAAAATAGGTCTATAATTTATAAAGTTATTGTGTGAATTGTCCAAAATATTAGGATAAATGTAGTACAAAATCCGCCGTATACGAGCTATGCTGGTGTGCGCTGCAAAAACCGTTACAGTTAGAAATGTTTACCTTATATAGTCATCGAAAATAGCCCGCGACAGTATAAATCTACCATTTATGTGTAAGCCATTATCGCCATATTAGTGAACCATATATCAATTATAGGGCGGAACGAAGTTTTCCGGGCCAACTAGTTTGTATATAAATTTAAGTAACATATTCTTTAGTACATAAGTCTATCTAAGTGATACCAATTTATTCCATTCCCTCACGCCTTTTTGCCCTTCCAGTACCATCGAAGAACACATTATCACTAACCCTCAGGCCGGATGGAGGTCAAGCGTCGTTTAGTCACTATGTATTGGAAATCTTGAATTAACAGTAATGGACTTCATTATTTCCCCCGCAGCCTTACCTAAAGATATAAATGGGCCCATTACCAGCATCTCTTCGATCTGGGCTTAATGAATGACAAATAAGATCCATTTCACAGCGATCAATAAGACATTAGCGCTGCTTTATCTCATTTGAATTCCCAGTGGCGGCTCACTTCATTTTAGTGTACGGAATTTTAGTGAATGTAATTTAGGTTCGTATAATTCAGACGTATTCCCCACTCGATGTCACAGTGAAGCTAATAAAACTTTATCGTCCGTATATAATGATGTTGACATTCAAAACTAAGCTTGTATTACAATAAAAATGCAGTAACAACTCTCATATCGAGCTGAAGGCACTCGTAAAAATAAAGTGAACGTAGAAATTGTGCGCTGCTTGCTACCGATGCCTCATTACGAGAAAATTGCCATGTCTTGTGTTGACGATACGGGATCTAAGTAACCGTGTTAGACTTAACTTGCAATAGAACAAAATAAAAGCCGGAATAAAATATCATTCTATAAAAATGTACGCGATTCCTGTACTGGGAACAACGTGAAGCCACGAATCAAAAATCTCAGTATTAATTCAGTCAAAACTACATCTTGTGACAAAAAAGAATATTACATTTATTTCATATGAAGTTTAATCAGTGGCTTTAATTATCTATCAAAAGTGTTTTGATGTCGTATACCAGAGCGAAGCTATAAATGTTTGGACAGTTATTTTCTATATAATCTTGCAAAGTATGACCATTTCGAACCATTGATCGTACATTTTTAATCATTTTTTTCTAGGCATTTTATTTTTTGTACATCAAATAAATTGCAGATATTTTTATTTGAATGATAGTGGGCATTATTTTGATAGATATTTCTATTTATGGCCAGATCGAAATTAACAACAAATAGTGCACTACCCGTATCCCACATTATAAATCCCCTATCTGTATCAAGCCCTCTTCACATTCTGTATCATATCCATTTTTGCATGGCTCATGAAATTTAGTACGAAGCGTAACGGAGTTGTTATATTTTATCACTGAAGCACGCTCGGTTTCGATTTCGGCATTACATCGAACCATTTGATGAACCCGCAATTTATTACCTAAAATAATTTCACATATAAAACGCCCTTCTGATATTTTCAACGGTTATTATTACAATGGGCGTGCGGTTAGCACAGGCGGTTTGTTTTCAATTAATAGGTAATTGATTCTTGTAATGTATCCATATTTCGTACAGAAGTCACGATACGCTTGCGGTGCGCTCACGTAACGAAACCTTCCGAATATAATTTTAGACATTACATTAATATATTAACAGTTATGGAAAAAAATACTACAAGACTATATTTTTTGGTTAGTTGTTGTGTAAAGAAAATTTTGTTGGTAATTTTTTTATAATTGTGAGTTTGTAGATTATGTAAATTACAGTTGTAATGTAAATTCCACATTGGAAATGATAGCATCTGTATGTATGTATAAAAGGCACTGTGTGTATGTATGTTCCCTATACACTCCGAAAGGGCTAGACCGATTTCGATGAAATTTTCAGGAAACGTTCATATTGGCCTAGCGAATGTTCCTATGAAGTTTGGTTCTGATCGAGCCATATTAATAATTAGCGGTAGCGGCTAATTATGCGGGCGAAGCCAGGGCGGATCACCAGTTTATATTTAAATATCCCTGAATTAATTTATAAAATAAAGGAAAACAAAAAATCTGTGCAATAGTAGAGCCAATTTTCATCGTAGCGTCTTTGTAACTGGTCGTAAGGTTATCACATTTAAGTAAATAATAGTCATAGTTCCGCGGTTATAAGTTACACAAAAATAGGTTTGGAATTTGACGAGATAGAATATCTTAGTCCGTTAGTCAATGTTGACCTTTGCTTTATGTTATTTAACTTGTGTTGCTTTAAAAATTGTTTGTTTTCCACCGTCGATAAGTGATTAAATAAATTTTATAAATCCAATGCATTGTAAGCGGGTGAATGTTTCGGTCGCTTGTTAAAACTTAAAGGTTCCCCGAGGAGAAATTTCGTTGCAGCAACAATTGCACGCTTGACCGGCTTTCGGTAAATGATAAGGGTATTGGGTCATTGGTCACCTCCTCCTACCCACCGATTGAAATGCGAAGCTTAAAAGCTCGGTCGTTGAATATTTACAAGGGTAACGACTGTAACGCCCTCTAATAATCAACGATATCGAATGGCATTTGGCTATTACAAGAAACTAAACAGGTTTCTATAAAAAAGGGTTATCAACTAGAAACAATTGGAATTCTTATGAGAATGCATTTTTAAACTGGATAATTGAGATCTTACATTTAGTAGGGTTTTTTTTAATGTTTAAGTGATTAAGGCCGCTTGTTACATACAATTATTTTCTTTGAAAGGGAAGTTTTATTATTAATTTATGAAGAATATAATAAATTAATAAGAATAAGTTTTGAATGGTAAATTTTTAAAGTGTGCGCATGTTAGTAATAAAATTTACAACTCCATTTTTAACCGACTTCAAAAAGGAGGAGGTTCTCATTTCGTCTGTATGCTTTTTTTATTTTATGTTACCTCAGAACCGATGATTGCGACGATTCTTATTTCATTTTTCTTGTAGTGTGGTCTCATTCTATCAACATTTGACCAGTCGTTTTTGAGTTATTTTTAATGAGGCGTAATATAACAAACTTGAGTTTTACTTTCATGGTTTACGCAGGCTAAAATATAGGACGTATATAAAAATGGAGTATGAAAGAATTAAAGACCTCTAAATATGCTAACTAAAAGTCAGCGATGGCATATCTCTCTATCCTCTACGGTTATCACTCAATAACGATTTTTTTCTTTAGAACAATCAATTAAAAATAATACGCTATTTAGGACACAATTTTTTCGTATTCAGTATTAATCCTTATTCAAATAAGTATGTTTGTAAGCTAAACTATTCAATGTTGATTATAATGCCTTTTTCACTATAACGTTCTGACAAATAGCTTAGAAGATCTCAAATGCATAAAAACTATGCGCAAGCGATTTCAATATCCGAGCGCCGCGCAATTACAAGCCGGGCTTAGCGATGTGTTACTTAGAAACTTTTTTTATTATATTTCTTTGTTTGAAAGTTGGCTGTTATCATGTATATAAGATCTGTTTGATCAGAATCTGCCCGGTTGCTATTGAGTTTTTCTTAATATAGCGTTAAAATTGACTTTGAGTACATTGACAGTGTTCTCGTTTTCTGTTAAAACGACTGTGTAGACGAAGACGGTGGGCACGTTGCCCCTTTGTCTCGCTAGATAAAGGATCGCGTATCGCGTAACCAAGACCGTGAGTACGTTTTTTGAAATCTTCTCTTTACAGAACTTTTTTCATGTCAGCCCGCATTATCGAAAGCCTATTTTTGAATGTTTTGAAATGGCCCTGGAAGTAGATTTTCTGATTTGAGATAGAATAGATAGTTCCGTCCTATATTTGTTTGTCTCAAGTAAACAAACTTTAGATCGACTACAAATCGAGAAATAAACAAAATATTGAACAAAAAAAACAATTCAAAAATATTTAAAAACAACAAATGCACTAAAAAGGAAAAAATAATTTTACGCAATTGAATATAAAAATCAATTCTTAATCATATTTATTTTTGGAGTCGTCAACCAAGGTAGGTCTGTAACTACTGTCGACACGAGTTCCCGGTGAGAATAGAAGAGTGAGATTTTCATAGAGTATAAAGTTCATTTTTAAATAGTTTTGTTAGGGTATTCTCGTATTTCCTTGGCTGACGCCAAAACTAAATATCGTTAAGAATGCTTGTGATTAATTGCGTAATACTATTTTTTACCTTTTAATCCATTTGTTATTTATGAATACATGTTTTTAAGTCGTTTTTTTTTGTTCAAAATTTAGTTTATGAGTAAAAAACACATAATTATGTATAGCTAGTTACTTAAACTGATTTTATTCTCTTTTTACTGCACGTCTACACCGAACATTATTCAGTTTGAGCACAGAATATTCGGAAGTTACGATTACACTGTTTGAAATATTTAAGTGACACAAAATGTTAATTGATTAAAGAATGGATGGGTGAGTTAGTCGTAAATTGTCTCATGTGCGCCGACGATGTACATTTAAAACTCAAGCGTCCGTAATCGTATTAAGATTCCATAGATCGTATAATATACGCATTACGTATTTAACGTTCCCTTCGAATCGTCAACCCTTACGAATGAAAACAGATTAATATATCTCGGTGCGTTCGGATGTTATTGGTGTCTCTAATTACGTTTATGGGTCGGGTGGAGTTATGGTAATGTTCGGCAGCCTTCGTTGATGCCGGCTCTGTCGCTGTCACTGATACTTACGACTCGGAATTTAGGGTCTGTAGGGCGAGCCAGTCGTTAGTCACGCCCGATGACGTGTACCTTGGACAAGACCAAAACTGTTATTAGAAAGATTTTGAACGCGACTTTTTCTTAGGTACTTGTCAGTATAGTTTTAATTAAAATAAAAGTGTTGGTGGTTTAGAATTATAAGTTCGTTTTCACTTTCACAGATAGAATTTTGGTAGAGATTTTCGTGTTCGATATTGTGTTGTAACATTGCATAGCAATTTTTGTGATTGAAAATTAAATATACGATACGATTTAGTTAATTTGTATGATATGCTTCATTATAATTTTTTATTTGTTTGATATACTTGATTAAATTAGTGTTATCTAAAATAATATGTATATAACATTTAAGTTGTTTTTATTTTCCATACGTGTATATATTAATCTCAATGCGCCACCATTGAGATTTACACTTTTAAAGATTTCTTTTTAACCTCAGCGCACTGCTTGCTTGCTACGGTCGTAAATAAAACAACAAAAAGACATTCCCTAGTATCGTACCTATGTGTCTTCCCTTAACTGCACATTGCGGCAAAATGCATGAATTTCCGGACAGAAACAAAGGCACACTCGACACGCGAGGCGCGCGGTACCGCGAACTCCTAAAGGGTAAAAAGAAAAGGCGTTTCGTGGTAAAAAAGTAAGTTAGGGCGAAGCTTTGTTTGTGTTCTCTACGGGCCGAGTGTTTAGATAAGTGCAGCGAAGAGTGTGCAGCGCGTTTGTTATCTTTGGAGTATGGAACTTAGACAAATGGATCCATCCTGTGTGGTCCGCCCTTTGGCTGACGCACACGGAAAATGGAACTGTGTGGTAAAAACACGCGTCCATATTAGATACCATATTGAATTCAATATTGTTATCTAATATTGGCTTGTTCGTTGGAGTATTAATGTTGACCTACTACAAATGTATCGGTAAGCGTGGACAGTTTACTTCTTTATTTGTTCCTTTTAGTGGATGCTCTCGAAGTTTACTTAATAAACTTATTTACTTTTTTATTACCATTTTCTACCTTCTTTGAGTCATACTTTAGTACAACTTCAACTTTGTATAGCTTTATTCAATTAGAATTATAGTTAGAATTTAGTCTTACCCCGCCAATTCATTGTCGTAATTTATCGAGATTTTTAATTTACCTTACATAGGTATTTAGGTGCGCATTGAAGTAATGATATTTGAACCTGCTTTGGACCGACATGAAACCGACCGACATGGTTAATATTTGAAAATATAATTTGCCAAGTTTCCTCATCACCCGTGATTATCATTCGAGATCTCCATAATCACTGAAATGTAATTATGGATTTTTTTAAATCGAAATATTTTATAAACCGCCTGAATGTAGTGCATTAAACAGTCACTTACATGCGATGATAGCTTCCTCTGTGATGTATTGTGCTTTCCCCTTGTAACCCAGTACCCCGGAATTAGATTAATTCATGGGATCGTTTCGTGACCGCTTTTTTACGACACGGCTTTTAGGACTGTTTGTTTACACGCCGCGGAGTAAGACTGCGTATGGACTTCTGATACATAAATATTCAAATTAGGAACAAAATAAATCCAAGCGAGGATATGTCGACATTACATATTACCGCGGTCATGCCAGCCGCCTATTCATTACACTTATTTATAGGAGGCGGTGTCAAAGCGAGGTTTGTATTTATTCGGACGGCAGGGCGGTTTGTTTATTTTTGTAACGGGTTAAGCTAAAATACCCCGTGCCGATAAGCGTCCGGTGCTGATCTACCATGTGCCACCGAAATATCCCCGCGCTGGCGTTGATTCGTCCGATAGAGTGCCGTGTCACGACCACAGATTGAGTATGCGTCGCCTGTCACGTCTAAATATTACACGCTATATTTAGAACTTCATTATTTTCTAAGAATGCGTTCAATGATCTTACGGTAAGGACAAAAATATTCATATATACATGACTTTATCTTTTAAATTTCTTAAACACGCTACTACTAAGGACGCCACTTGAAATGCGTTAAACAACTACTATATACACTAATTTATAATATACTTAATAACATTAAAACTGGCACTCATTTAAGACTGGTCATTCTTTAAATACGTCATCTTGGAGATTTAGCCAGCACTATTTTTAGAAATATAAATATAAGAATATGAAGGTGCGTAATGAATCCTAGGACTCGAGACAAGAACGTGGACCACCCAACTATGTGAGAATCGTTGGCATTTTATCTTAAATTTGACCAAAGAAGACGCAAATTTCTACTTACTTTATTCTTTGTTATTGTATTTCATCGACCTTATGAAATTTAAATGAATGTAATTTATTATATGCACTCGTATGTTAATAGAGCTCATTTTATAGTAAATTATCGATAATGTGAAAGCTGAATTGTAAAGCCGACTTATCCGAGAGTAAACGACATAAATTATGGTTATTTCTTAAAAAAAGTTTGTTTGAATACATAAATAATAATGGAAAGAGAAGTTTAAAAATTGATTTGTTCGGAGGGGCTTACAACGTCATACATATTTATCCGTTGCTGGACTCAGTTGAATATTCGACACCAAAATCTTAAACAATGTACTAGCGGAACACGATTACAAAAGCTGGCATCAGTAGCGCATAGAGACGGACCCAATCAATATTGGACGGAGACAATGGGCATCTCTTATTCAAAACGGAAACTATTACTGTATCGTCATTGTGTTCGCGGGCCTCACCTCGACGAGTGAATTATTCAAACGAAAGTGGTTTGTTTACTACCATAAGAAGATAAGCAAGGGTTTGGTGAGTTTTGTGATTGTGTGCGTGTGATGTTGTGTACACATACAAACACAAAAGGCTGATAGATCCGGAACGCACTCGCTGTCGATCGATGTCAACTTGAAAGATTTACGTTCAACTTTCTGACAGCAGGATAGTTGTGTATACAATCCTGGATTATCCTTTGCCCTAAACACAACGTCACGCTTTTATGATTATTTTGAAGGCAATCTGAGAGAGTTTGTTTACATTGTATTTTTGTTTTGTATAAAAAACTCACTCGAACATTCAACCATATTGTAAAGAAGTAAAGACAATTATTTAAATGCCTAAATCCAAATTTAGGTGATAGTGGATTAGCTTGATTAACGTCGCAGGTAATATTTGTTGTATTATATCCAATGCTGTTCTTAATACATACTAAGTACATTATGCTATGTAAAAATTAATTACTTAATATTTTATACGCGTATAGAAAAGATCCTTTATGCAACAGTTTGTATTTTCCATGATAAAAATTTCTGCATAAAATATAGTCCAACGTCCGTTACAGATCACAAGCCTTTATTCACAATAGAAATATTCGAAATGTAGGGCGGCGTGCTGTGCTCCAGAATGGTCATAATACACGTTTCCGAATATCTTTTTCGATGTGCAGGTTTCCTTCCCGTTCACTCAACGCCGAGTAGGTAATAAATCTGTACTAAAAATTCCAAACCGAAAATAGAAACACACGTGTATTTCGTGGCGTCGAAATTTGTTAGAAAAACCATGTGCGGTATTAAATAGCGAATGTATAACTTTACTGGGTGATTAGCAATCAACATAGCGTTATGAGCTGATTATTTTACCACTTAATTAAACAAATTATGACTATCTCAATTCAATATTGCCTCTTTATTACATACCGCAATTTAGAAATAATATTACAGTTGTAAACTATGTTTGTTACAAACATTTTATGAGACATTAATGAACTATATATTACAAACTTTAGTGTACACTATTTTTATAGTGGGCGTGACACTAACAAAGAACAGATGTCTCGACGTAATCGTGAAGCTCGATGGAGGCAATTATGAACGATTGAAGTAGCAAGATTCAGCTAAATGAAATGATTGTGTCGATATTGTGCATTAAAGTTGAAAGAAGATAATTGAATTTCCTGTGGCGAGCAGTGCGTGCTTGTACCGAGCGGTGTCGGTACATCACTGCCCCTTTTATCGGCCGCACAAGAGCTCGGCGCACGGTGCGGCTTGATGGGGCGTTTCCTCTAATTATTCGACCTATTAATAAGAAGATGGGCAGCGCTACAGAATAATCGAAAACTGTGTTTAAGCCATTACGTTAAAAAGCATTAGGGATTAAATTTAACTTAATAAATGACAACTGTGTCCGAGATAGCAAGCCGTCTACGCTAATATAAAACTCAACGGAGTCGGATTAATGTAGCGATATTTTTAAGAATCTAAATGAGATCAAGTGTTTAAGAGTCCAGTAGGTTGGGTATAGAAGGATTTGCCTGTTCGTTAGTCACTTAAAAGTTTTAAAAAAAGCTTTTGCTTTTAGCTAGTTAATTAAGTTTAAATTTGAAACTACTATTCCTTGTTTACTTGAAGAGTTTGCACATAGGAGTGAAGGTCAAAGCTTAGTAATTATAGAACTTTATTTATAATAATTCACTGTTTAGGAATGCAGGTGAGATACCGTCTTTGACATTTATGCTTGGCGTGACTCTGAAAGGGTTAGAAATAACGTGGTAAGAGATGTTGCTTAAAAATGGACGTTGACACTAAAATTGACAAAGGCATGCTTAAGTGGTTTGAATTATAAGACTATGTTACGATAGTGAATGGCAGTATTGCAAGGGGTCGTCATATGCCAACTTATACCGATGATATATATACGAGATTGGTGACATACAAAAGAAAGGCGGTTTTAAAAGTACCTATAACAGAGAAGAATGTGTGCGTAGATGTATGAATGTAGAGGAAGCAAGAGAAGTGTGCCAAGCCCTTGCCAAATATAAATCCGTAATCACTGCCGACACCTCTGTGTTAAGGGCGTGAGTGTTGTATTACTTGTTTAGGAATATTAATCTTTTTGGTCCTAAGCTCTCTTGCTAAAAAAGATGTTATGTATAAACAATATTAGTCTATGCGATATAAATAAAATTTAAAGATTTTACAAAACGTAAAATGTAAGTGCCCTTAAAAAGGTAGCCAGGGAGAAAGTAACTATTTGTCGTAGAATGTGGTTTGTTGAATATCAGAATTTAATTTTTTTCACTTAATCATAATCTACTCTTCTCTTAATCTAAGCTTAATCTTAATTAGCAGACAAAGTTATATTATAAATGTGTTACCAATATATAAAATATCTTTTGGTACATAACCATACATTAAGTTTGATTATCTAGTTCAAATTTAATCAAGAAACCACAATATCCCCAGTCGATGTCAAGAAAACAATTTAGTCACAATGGCCCGTAAGACTGTCTGTAGTCTGGACCATGAAAATCTTATCGTTTATATATAGCGCAAAACTAGAAGCGTCTGTCTTCAATTACGAGCTAATCACTACTGTTCTGTCTGAATCGAACAACGGACTAGTTTGGCAGCTTGAATAGACAAGCTTATGATTCCAGTGCGTGGGTAATGATCGCAAAGCCTGTATTTGCTACTCCATTATACACATGATTTAATGCATGCTCTCAGTCGTATTTCCATTAGCGTTTGATAATGTTTTCTAACATGAATGACGTTTTAAAACGAACTGCTTGTTTGTCATTGCGTATAACGCAAAATACGTTCAGCTTTTTTATCATTTTATGATAGTGAATTAATTTACCTTTACTATTTCGGGTGACATATGTATGTATGTATGTATACATGTATATTTTATTATATGTTTAAAATCTAATTGTGTAATGTATAAGAGTGATTTCAGAACATACTCGTTAACTGAAATGTTGTCCTGGAATACTGTAAATGATGCGCCAGTTACTTTAGGATAAACCTAATCAGTGTACGGTTATATTATTATTATTTTCCATACATTATAAAATTTACTCTGATGTTTTAACGTTGCCTAAAGTTTATAAAAACAACTTACATTGAAAAATAAAGAAAACATTTAAAACGAAGTACACTTTAATATTTTATTTATTAGAATCCTCCCTTCGAATAAGGTATTCATTCGCCAATTCCTTTTAGTCTACTCGATTTTTTGGATTACCATATTTAAGGCAGACAACATTCGATTTCTTATTTTGGATCGAAGTTGCGGCTCGTCCCTTTGTTGACTGGAACAGATTATGCTGAAAATTATGTATACAGGTTTGACCGTAGAGGACCTTTGTCAAAGAGAGGACGAGTATTGTGAGATTTAAAACCAGTGATTGGATTTCTAAATTGTGATATCGAGTTAAATAAATTGCAATTATTTGTATAAAATAAAAATATAATTTAAAATATATCGTTTTTTATAATTTACAACAAACACATTACTTAAGATCAGTAGTCATTACAGAAAATTAATAATTTAAGTCAGTTACTACAAAATTTTTTGTAGGTCATTAACCGATTAAAATTAATTACTGGAATTTGATTGACGGAATTCGCATTGGAGATCCCTACTTGGAGACTACCCAGCGTACTTAGTAGATTCTCTTTAAAAAAAATACCACAAAGATGATTCTTGAGATGTTGATTAATGGGAATAGTACCCGATTGATATATCGCTTGTACTTATTTTTTCCTAGAACTAGTTTGTATAAAAAGGCTATCGAACAAATCAAGGACAAAGTCATTACATTTTGGCAGTCTTGACAAGTCAAAAATTATATCATTATACCGAAATGGTATTAGTACAACGACACTATTGTTCACGTAACATTTATTGAGAGGACACAAAAACACACGGATATACATAAACTTCAGCTAAATAATTTAAAAGGATATTGTTAAAGTTAAAAGATAAATTACAATAAACCATACGCAAGTTGTGTTTTAAGAAATATTTAAACAAAGTTCGTCTTTGATATTTGATAATTTTGAAAGTTAAAATATACGAAGTACAAGATTTTGTGAATCTAGTTTACTTTCAACTTCTGAGAGTCCGTTTTATTATTCACAAACTTAGCTGTACGGATAGCTGACTATGAAAGTCCTCCGAAGTTTTTTTGGAATAACAAGTTATATTTACTCAATAACTATTCCGACTTTAGAAATAAAACAATGATTTACAATTGAAATGGAATGATACCTTATACTGTTATTCTTGTTTCACTATTTCACTCACTATTCTATAATACAGAATCCTCAGCAGCAACATTAACGCTTAACACTTGGGGTATATCATCGTTGTCCCTTTACCTACTTCATTTAATAATGTTGCTTTCTAATATGTTAAGTTGTGTACAGTTTACTACAAAATGACTCTAATATTATAATGCTTTGCCATGACTATGAAATTGCAAAATATACAAAGTATTGACACCGAGAAGCGGACAACTTTAATAAATTATTGTTTGATTTCATTATATTTTAAAAGTTGTTCGATTTACAAGAGACATAAAGTACTAAGAATATGTTTAGACTCTATTTTCAGACTTTAATACAAGTATTTAGGTCCTGTCTCCAAACAAAGGATTAACTGTCAGGTTTTATTTGTTTACACCGAATAAATGTAGTAATGATAGGTAAGGGCATGCACTTTACAACACTTCCTTATTTGTCCGCGCGGCGAAGCGCGCCGAACACTTAGGGGCGCCAAACGATGCTATCTGCCGCCCATTGTTGCGTGCACTTAACCGTTGCTATATGCAGTTGACTTGTTGTGCCTTGTTAGCACATTGTAAAGGAAATTACATTCTTTATAAAACTGCTACAACGTCGAGGAGTCTATTTTTTTTAAGTTTTAGATACCGATCATTGCGCTAGCATGTCCAATTGCTGTCAGTATCTAAGCGGAATTGTGAATTATGTTAAACTACCCTTTCGGTTAGTAAAGGCTTGTGTTACTTATATGTATTTACATGTACTCGATAGTCGGTATAAAAATATCTTGTTTTATCTTATCTCTATAAAAATCTTACCCTGAAAAATATTTTTATGTTTAAGGTTTGTAAATAAAATGTATTGTTATTTCTGACAAGAAACGTGAAAAGTGAAATAACAAAAGAGCCGTTTTGCCTCCAATAAGGGAACAATATGTTCTTTTGACTATAATGCGAATATTTTGCATCAGTTTCTGTAATATTAATATTAGGGATTTGCCCTCGGTATCTGTCCAAATTAAGCCGCGCGGCGATTGGGGTGTCGCAGATGGTTATAACTGCCGAATGTGTGCCGCCGGCGATGTAGCTCGGGCCTAGTATAAAAATATGATTTATGGTGGAATATAGCACCGCACATCCGCTCTTTCCCTATCTAGTTCACAGCTATTACCACACAATCTGAACTGTGTAGTGTATTGATACGTATGTTTATTATGGTAACATAAATGACAATCGTCCAGTATTAGTGCTCGTCGACTAAAAATACTCGCACTTTTTTTCAAATTATTGATGTCACTTTTTAAACGTATATTTAGGTCTTATAACATATTCGAGGCACGGTAATCTAGGTGATCACGGTAACCATATGTCTCCGGATTGAATCCAGTCAGTAGCCAATAATCAGTTGGTTGAACCACTATAATGCAAATAGTTAAGTTTTTTAAAAAATGAGTTTTCCATCACTAACTTATCCATGTACATAAAAAAAATTATGTTCGTTTGTTCAAAATGGCAAATCTCCATAGTTCTTTACCGACTGTTTTGAAATTTTTACACAACGTTGTATATGCGCATGTACGCCTGTGCAAATAAACTGTTTCCTAGGGATTCATAATACCTTCATTTACAATATCAGTTGCCATGGTAATGTTGTATGCTTTAATAATAACAACTTTTTGTTGTTATATTTTTTATCAATACAGGTTAGGTTACCTTTAATTCGATGTTATTTTACAAGGAATCAATTTGCAAAAATTGGCAGGCGTCATTTATGCTGTTATCAAAATAAGATGTTTTGTATATGTCGCCGACCGATTCTCAGAGCCGACACTTTATAATAAGGCTAGGCAAATTCTAAACGGTCGGCACATTCTAAGTTGAACGAATCATTGTCAATATGCCATTTCATTTCCAGTCACTTTCTAATGGACCGAAGTCATTGGACAAAGTACGGTACGTATAGTGTGAATATGATAAAAATGTCGTTCGACAAAACGAAACGTCCGCGCTGATTGGTCGAAACTCGTATCCTGCGCCACTTCTATTCTTTTCCTTGCAAGCTGTTGCTAAACGTAAACAAACAAAATGTTCTTGTGAAGTTATTTTCAATTATTTTTGTACCATTTGTAAACTAATAAATTACATTTACATACTGAACTAAAATTTACCTGTTATTAATTTTGACAAGAGTGGAAATCGAAGTAAATAATTATTAGTGATTAGTGATATGTTTTTTGTTTAAATAATTTTTAATGTTTAAGAAATCTGTGTAATATTGTTTGTGACGTCTTTATCCGGTTGATAAAGGTTTAAAATTCATTTGGTTATTTTTCATTGTCCGTAACCTGTTGGAAAATAAATAAGTTGTGTAATTTAATACTAATGCTACGAAAATAATTGAAAATAAAATCACATTTATTTGTTTACGTTTCGTGACTGACTAAAGGATGACTGGCAACGAATCAAAAAAGCGGGTCTCAAGTTTCAGCCAATCAGCGCAGAAAGTTCATTTTGTAGACAAAGACTTTCATGTCTATCGGATAAATATGCGCCTGCCTTACGTCGCCTCTTTGTAAAGCGCGTAAAAATAAACGGCACATTCTCAATAACTCGTTAAACTGACAATATGCCGACCGTTTAGAATTTGCCTAGCCCGATTATAAAGTGCCTGCCTTTAGAATCAGTCGGTGACATATATACATGATGAGAGGATGACATGATTATTATCGAGTATTTTAATAATATTAATATTAATAACTACAATTTCTAGAGGATTTAATTTGAGGAGACCCCCACAACGTCTGCAAAATTAGTTCTGAAAGTTTCTTTAATAATAATTTATTAATTATGTTAGATGGTCTTTGGGGGTTTGTGGGGTTTCTGTGCCGTCTGTACAATAGCCTCGCGGTATATGATGTTTTCTGGCTTCGGGCTCTTTATTATTGACTAGAGGAGCGCTGTGGAGTACGGAGGGTGGACAAATTTGGGGTTGTGAAGGTAAACAAGTACAAACTGATTCACCTATTCGACCTATTCGATAAGTTGTCCTCCTTTGACGTTACAATTCTTTCGGATAGTTTTTTTAAATAGTAAAGTGTTTGCAAATTGATTATATACAGACCTCTATGACTACTTGAACAATTTCAATACACAACTAATATTAGTTTAATAGTTTCCTGTGATTTGTATTTTCAAAAGCACGTGTTTGTTTCACGTTGAGCTTTTAAAGTCGTCGGTTTTATCAAAAGCTTTGTAATTTATTGCGTGAATGGCTTAACGATGACTGTTACAAGCTTTATCTTACCGCTGCCTAATGTTTTTTGAATTCTATAATTTATGTCGTAGGGTGTAAATGTTCAAAGCAACGCAATATCTTTTGCTATCTAGAAACATAAACAGCTAGTGGAATGTAATAAAAAGGTAATGAAACATTGCAATCAAGATTAAGAATAAAACAAATATAAAAAAAATCTTATAAGCAATGTGATAAATTCAGTTTAAAAAGCAAGCTTTCGAGTGGTGTGAAAATATGTTTAAATCTGTATATAAAGACTCCCTTACCTAGGATCTACGAAGGGTTCTGCGTAGATATTCCTGACAGGCTGACGTCGAGGAAGAGGCGGAGGGACCGGGCTGAAACCCTCCATCATCTCGTCCCTTTCGCTGTACTTCAGCGATTTCATCGTCATCTTTTTGGCAGTATCCAGTTTATTAGTCCACTGCACGATTAGATATTGGCCACGATGGTCAACATCTCACTTTTTTCTAGTCTTCTCTATCACTTACATCTTATTACACTACAATTTGATCGTCCATTGATACAGTTGTTTAAATTAAACAGCACTTAAAATTTGAAATCGCTTAAACGTTCGTGTCCGTCATATTTGATTCGATATTGGAAGTTGAATCTGGAAACAGATTTTTTTGTAAACGAGTCGCGATGTATGTATGTGTAAGCATAATACGGGCGACTCCCGGTGTGACCTGCCCCGTTGAGTAATGCCGACCGACTAGCGCCGCGACGAGCGACGAGATGAGCGAGTAGAGAGCGAGCAAGCAACGTACGAGTCCCGAGTGTCGCTCGGTCCCGCACCACGACCCTCCGTCTTTTGTAGTTTTTGCGCCCGCGCCGAGGTGCCACAAAAGCTCGCCGAGTTATTAGACGGGGAACAAAAAATACCAAAGCACACAAAATATGTAAGTAATAGACCTGACGCAACAGAATGAAAAAAGCTCGATTCGCTCCGAACGTGTACAACGACGTTATGCGGTTGAATTTTGAAGAAGGTATTGTGCGAGGTGTGAATACAGAGGTTTTAAGGATTAGGAGTTGTAAAAAAAGCGTTAAGCTTCCGTTCATGGATTATTAGATATGAAAATTGATTTTCAAATTTGAATTTATTGCCCGAATTAAACAAAAATAGTAATGTATTTTTAAAAGAAATGAAAATCTCGATAAAAATATCCCGCTATAGAACAACAGAATTTCTTATGTAGAGAATAGTCCATTACGGATCCTCAGCGTGGATTGGACAGACCGTTTATTTGTTCTCTCCGGTTGGAATGGAGGGAAACAACCGGATTATACAAGACTTATATTTTAAAGGAATTTAAATTGTAATGCGCAATTAATTAACAACACCGTTGTTTGAATGTGTTATAGAGAGCGCATAGACATCGCTCATTACAGCTCAAACTCGTATGTGTAAACATGCAAAATAATTTTGTTATAAAACGCAACATTACGTATTCAAACCATGCTTTTGTTACAAACGAAAAAAAGAACATTATTGTACCGAAATGGGGCATTTGCTGACATTTGAATTCTGAATCATAAAACATATTCAGAAAACATCAGTATTGTCGCTTGTTTTTTGTGCTTCGCGAGTAGAGTAGGCTTAACGTAAATTGCATATCATAGTCCTTGGCTCCCCAGCCAGCCACAGCCGAGCGACTGGTTGATCTCAGCGCTTTGCATATCAAACAATTACATTCGCATATGTGTATGTTGTCGGCGACAAATACGTGCACCCGTTACCCTTTTCACGGGAATGTTCGCTTTGAAATCTCGTCACCCTAACACAACTTTTATTAACGGTCTAGAAAAATCCATGTAACATCTGATTTTTAAATGGCCCTCTTATTTGGAAGACTTCGGTCATTTATATACATATGTATAAATTGAATTTAACAGAAACGTATTTCTTATAGAAACACGTAGGGAAGAACTTATGTTAAAAACCTATCCTATGGGCTCGAATAATCCCCACAAGGGTAAGAAATGAGAAAATAAAAAAGAAGCTTAGAGTTTTACGTGCGCCCTTTAGAAGAATCTACGAACGCAAAATATCCATACATATGTACATACAGGCGAGTCAATACGCCCGATGTCGAAGTGTTTCCAAGTATCCTGACAGATTTAAGTATGTTTCGACAAACATTAGGGAATTTAAATCCCAAACGAAGGGAAACTTTGTTCAAGGTCATAGACAAGGCGGCATTCGCAAAGACTTTAACAGAATTGTGAGCACACATGTTATTAAAACTTTTTTGCAAATGTTAATGATTGGAGACTTTAGAAAAAAGTTCTGAAGAAAATTGGAATGAAGTTAGTACGTTCGCAATAGTTTTTCTTCTTTTTAGGAAAAGATGGATAATCTTTGCTATCTTCTCTCACGGCACAAATATGACCAAGACTGAGCCTATTGTCATTCACCTGCCACAAAAACACAATAGTTTTTCTTCATTCACACTCCCGACTGTCATATCGAAGTTGATTGATCTAACACCGCTTGTTCCTATTTCTAATAATACATTATTAAGAAACCGGCAGAGTTCTTAACATTAATAAATAACAATATAAGTCGTAAATTAACATCAAACGTAAGGACATTTCAAATAACTTTTGCAAAGACATTAAATGAATCATTGCTCCAGTCGGTAAAGGTAAGACTATAATCGCTATATTAAAATTGAATAGAACTCAAATATCTCAGCTAAGCGTCATGTTAAGTCATGTTAAGAATTATTTATTACAGAATGGCAAAGATCAATAAGAGATTATAGCAATTGAGAATCGTAAGCGACATCGAGTCGAAGCAAAATGCGATATGACATGAATTTCAACTTATTAAGATTTATCTTTTATCCATTACGCTGTATCCTGGATCTTGTATTATTTAGATTCAAAGCAATAAAGAGCGAGTAACAACTAATGGATAAATTTCAGATGGTAATATATGTAGGTCTATATCTAATACAACTGTTGTCTGGACATATATGGCGAATAGGAAGGGAACGGCATCGCTAACGAATGCTTTCCCATAGCATAGACATCTGGAAGTACATATTTCTACGCGACTCGATGGGGGAGTTTTTCTTGAACTTGAACTTGTTGAATTAGCGTTATTCGCGAGTGATGACGTTGTTGTAATAAATGTGTGTATTGTAATCTATTTACAGGTCAATAAATATACAGGACAGTATTTTTACCAGCATTATTTCAGTTAAGATACCAGCTACGCCTGTTTGTTTATCTCTACGGCCATCTACTCATGTGTGTCTGTCTTTTTGATTTATTATATATGCAGGAAGATTTATTTTGGACACGCTAAAGAAACTCCTTTTAAAGTGAAATAACATTCAAAATGTACGTGTACATTTGCCTCCTATACGTCGTTTTTTACCAGTCTCTCGAAATACGTCTAAAAATAGATTCCTTATTGGTTGTAAACAATTCCGACTCAGTTTACTTCGTCCAAACAACGCTGGCAATAACACTACAACAATTAACGCTGCATTGTTTAAATTATAAGCTCTTTGTAGTTCAACTCGAGAGAGCAATTACTCACTAATAAATACATTTTACAAGTGTTCACACTAACATTAACGGGCTGCTTCTTAGTACGAACCAAATTAATCTCGGCTCTTGTCCCAAATAAATTTCGACACCCGTCAGCCAACTGCGTCACAAAAAATTACTCAGCTATTTTAATTAGCGTAAAGGTTCCCGTTTCTTGGATACAAAAAAATGCCAATGAATCTTTTCACATCTGACATCTGCGTTCTCTACATCGGCGATAAAATGTAAGAAAATTTATTTAATATTATTCTATACAAGTCTTTCTAACAGTAAATTTATTTAAATCGAAATTTATACGATGAAATTGATATCAAATTGTAGACTAGACGTTAATTGAATGCCACGAGTTTTATAGAGCAAGCAAGCAAGAAGTGCCGGGGAGAAGTTTGGATTAATTATTATCGGTATCTTGGCTTATATTTGTTCGTTGATTCTCGCGTTAGCAGCCCCGCATATTCGCGTGTGAGTGCGTCAGCGCGTCTGTGTGCGTTTCAAAAGATAAAAGACGATATTGATTCCGTGACGAGGCGAGTGCGGCCCGCGGCCTGTGGGAAACCATTCCTGTCTGTCTTAATAGATGCCTCGAGGAGATGAGTGTTTCAACACTCTTTGTTAAGACTGCACTTTAAAAAAGTTCGGGCTCAAATAAGTTAGGGTCGTTTAATAAGCTTTCGTCTCGAACTAGAGGTTCCACTTATGTGTTCCAGTTCAAATTACAAGTACAATAGTTGTTTATTATATTTTACTAAATTAAGTAATGCGTCTACAGCTTTCGCTTATTTTTAATTCACATTTAGGAACTAATGATATTGCTGACAGGCGAGTAACGATAGTTACAATAAAAATAAGTAAACAAATGTACATAAATATCGACGATATTTAATTAGGTTTTACTCATTATGACTTTGTTTTATAAGATGTATTAGATCACAACGATTTATAAAAAAATGATAAAACTTTTAAGCTGGAACATAAAAAATAATTTGTTCCAATAACCACGTTTTAATTAAAATGCACGTAACATGCAAATGGGTACAATTAAACTCGGTCGAGTGCCAGAAGCGGCGTGGAATTACGGCGACATGACAATTTTTGTGTCGTCTGCATTAGTTAGTGAAATTTGCAACACGTACATTAAGTTTCCGGGAGTAATTAACGAGTTAAGGACACAACACTGCTCCCGGAGCACTTTATTCCTAGTTTAGAGTCGACGGAAGGCTGCGCTGGCCGCAGGACTCCGCCGCATTCTCGTCGCTCGTTGGGCAATTACACACGCCTCCCGCGCCGAGTAACCGAGCCGATGCTAACATTTTATGCCTCATTTCGGACTATATGATTTGCCGCTCACATAATTTACTGTAATTGTCGTGGGAGTGATGCTCGCGTGCGAATCAGATCCGCTCATCGACGAAGCCCATTGTTTCAATATCGATCATTTGCTTCGTATGATAAGTGAATTCAGTTACAATTGTTGATTTGTATTGTAATGTTCGTTGATTACAATTACGAGATCCCTATTTGGTACGCTATTGAACTATTAACATTATTAATATCTTTCTCGTTACTCCTTTTGCAGTTTAATTGAAACTTTTTGTATTAATGTGTTCGTATTTCATTGTTATGTTGCTTATAAAACAATAGTCAATATGTACATATACCTTACGGTCAAAGTAATTAATGCGGACATTATGGACAATGATCAGTTCAATCGGGCACACTAATTATCTATTATATCATTATGAATATTGCTGTTTACGATCGACAGGCAATTTGACAAAATATATGTTCTGTACTTACCCAAAAGTAACCAACATAAATTAATTTAACCTCACAACTATATTATGACTCTGATAACTATAATAATTTTTAATAAATTCATTTATAGATTTCATTCATATATTATTCATGTATTTTTTGTATAATCCATCTACAAGATGAGCTAAAGACACGAGCAGTACCTCTTTATTCTCGAAGGGATTTGTTGTATTTTCGAAGCGTCATTACTTCCGTCTGGAGCTATAGTACCAGCTGATATTTTCAGCATAAAATGTCCACAGAAGACTTACTAAACATACCAAATATCATATATGTGTAGATTTTACGGTTTCTCATTTATTGACATACATACATACATTGTACTAGTCCCCACTTTAATGTATGAAAGTGAGAGCTAAGTTTGGCATATTAGTAGAGGTAATACCGTTGAGATGCGATCCTTAAGAAGTATGTTAGGCGTGACATTGAATGATAGGATTAAAAATACCATTATAAGGGAAAAGTTTGGCTTAAAAGTTGATGTGACTAGAATTAATGGTTCGGGCAAGTTGAAAGGATGAGAAGAGAATAACGAAACAAATTTATATTGGAAAAGTAAGTGGCAGTGTTGGTAGAGGAAGTCCTAGGAGAACTTAGTATAATTTCTCCTAGGACATCCGGACGGACGGACATAATTTTGTATATCGGAAACAATGGATAAATTAGGGATAAAATTACCAAATATAAAAATAAACATTGATATCATAAATAACCTGTCAAAAGTAATGAAATCACACCACAAACATTTTATCTAAAATTGGTTGCCAAGGTCGAGATCTCTATTAGAGGTAAGCCGCTAGCTGAGCACCGATTTGTTGTAAAATTTATGGTTGGCTGCTTTGTGATTGTCGCGCGAACTATATTATCTATTCCCTATGGACATACATCTTACCTATCCCCTCATTTTGGTAAATATTACTAATGCTCGGGCATAATGAATAATGCCCAATTAATCAGTTTGACCGTTACATGTACATCGATTTAATTGATTAGTGTGTGTATGTATTTTCGATCATAATTCAAATGTTAAATGTTGTTGTTTAAAGAAAACAGTTGTTGCCGTAGTTTTTACAAAAATCCAAGTACGGAAATTAAACAAGTAATGCAAAATAAACTAAAAAATAAACCTACCACAGATACTAATGCCTACATTTTAGTTTTGAAATAACTCCATAAATAAAGGCAATAAATAATCTTCTGAGTGCACCGACAATTTGCCAATGAAGAAATATAAGATCAAACGTTTTCAGTTATATTACATCCGACGGGCGATGCTTTGGTCGTTTTTCGAACGAGCGGGCTATAAGCGATGGACTGGCCTGCATCATTCAAAACAACTTCTTCGCGAAATAGGTTTAGAAGCGAGGAGAATAAAATTCTTATGAATGTTTTTTCCTCCATCCGTTGCCACTTATTTTTAACAGTTAATTTGTCATCAAGCCCTCCATCTGTCAACGCAGGTTTTTTTTAAATCTCCTCGCCTAATCTCTTAGATAAAAAAATCGAAAACATATTTGTAACTTTTGTATTTTACTCTTTGCGAAATTCTGCTGCACGTACTTATATTTGTAAATCTTCATTCGGTGTCATTTTTCAGTTAATTTTTGAACTTGTGTAAGGACAATATAAAATACGCCACTCAGTGTGTGAGCTTTTGGTAGTCAGATATTTTGGATTTTCATTTGATTTTCGGGACGATCATTGCACATTTCTCTCGCATTCCCATTATATTTCATACACGTTTGGTAGTTGATACTTCTATTATGGGAGATATTATAAGTTCTTCTATCTGTCGTTTATCTTCGTTTTTTCTTAAATTATGCCAAAAATACCAAAGTATACCTGGCCAGTTTTTTTTTATTTAACCATTGTCAACACATTTCATAATGACGTTTTTCTTTAATGGATCCATTTGGTACGTTTAACAAATTACATAACCAAAATAAACATTGTAATGGTCCGTTTAATCGAATGCCGGAATGAAGGATAACAAATAAAATCAGTGAAGGAAATCAATGTAAACGTATGATAATAGTGGACATGAATTCCGCGGTGTCATTAACGATTATTATGGTCATGGAATTGTTTCTAGAGCGTAATGGCGGTAAGGTGGGGCGCGCCCGGAAATTGTCCTCTTGTCGGGCCACCGTCACATTAGCCGAAGACATTAGGCCAACGCCGGCAATAACAATGCGTGCGTGTCGTTTTATTTGTACACCGTGTGACGAATATCGTCTGTATGAAGAAATATGTTGTTATGAATTTAAACTACCATATCCAAGTAATATCTTATTTCCTTCGACCGAAGTCGCTTGTAATACGATACAAATTACCATAAGGATATAAGTATTTTGTCAATTTAACATTTGATATTTTAAAAATTAACAAAAATAATTAAAGTATTGTCTCTAGTATCTTAACGTTTATTTCTACTATTTAACAAAATGCAAAAAGAAGAATATGAAAACAACCTTTAGTTTTGGAGTTATACTTCTTTGGCGCGTTTGAGAAAAAAAAATGTGAGTGAATTTTTACGATGCGCGATACCTAAAAGCGACCAACTTCATGGTATTACCATGGCAACGAATAACATCGTTCTAACATTCACCTGTAATTCCAGATTATTAAATATAACCGTTATCAATTTCATTTAATGTATTTTTTTAAACAAAGAGTAAGTACTGGGCACACGGGATAAAAAGTTTAGTTATTTTTTCTTTTGTTACGCTAAAAATATTTTTTTATAAGCGCGATACATTAACAAAAAACGTTTCTTTATTTGTTCGATTAAAGCAATTTATTTAGAATTCATTTGTAATTCTAAGGTTAAATATTGCCTCCGCTCTCATTTTAAATCACATCCTATTATAGTTTGAACGTGAGCAAGGGATCGATTTCATTAGTATGTTATATTAGACACGGCAGAGTTGGAAATAGTCGGTATGGTAAGGACCTGATTGCACGTCCGACTTTTAAAAACCAGAGGTTTTTAACCTTAAACTACAATACAATATTATATTTAATAGCTAAAATATAAACGTATAGATGTGCCAGAATGTCGATGAATATCTGAATAAGTTAACTATTAATAAAGGAAAAGATCTAGAAGTCTTTTAGAGAAAATGCCCGATTGCAATGCCACATCCCGGATGTTGGAATGTCTTTTCTTATGGATTATCGTTAGCAGTGCATTGAGTTAATTGTTAGCCAACTATACCTATATATAGCTAACTATACGTCGTGATTAGTTTCAAAGTCGTATAACAAAAGCGTGAGAACGCGTGTACTCGAGCGAGCGTCTTAAGTCACATGTAATATCAGCGACGGCTGTGACGGTAATGACTGACGAATTTTCCAGCAATTTAGATGGAGTATATAATTGCGAGAACAAGTCGAACATAATTGACGTCGGGGTCCGAGGTCAAGACTGTTCGGATATCTTGTAAGCGCAAGCCGGTAATTTGCTATATCCGAGATAAAAATAAACGAAGGTAAAATACTTTTCCTTCTGTGTTAACTAAGATAGCCTTTTTTATTTTCTTGGATTTATTGGATTTCAAATAAGAAAAATGTGCTACGTCTAACGCCATGTAACTTTCAAAAAATTTCAAATTTACTATTCTACATGGAATTACGAAAACTATTTATCACCTACAATAGTTTATTCAATGATATTTAAATTAAATATATTAAATAAGAAAAAATAATGTACATATTTTCTGTGACAGTCAAAACTTATTACCAAAGTTTACAGAGAAAAAAAAAACAAGTGAATCGATTAAAAAGTAAGAGGAATAAAAAAGTATATGAAGTAAAAAGAAGTAAATATTAAAGTATTACAAACACCTAATTAATTATGATTTTTACCTGCCTGCGGTGTAATATAAAAAAATTGCATGCTCCTCTAGCATTTATACCAGACGTCTCTAAATATTTTTGGCAATCGTTTAATTTTAATAAAATGCAAATTATAAAGGTCTTAAAAAAAAAAAACAAATTTAAACAAAACAGGGAATTTGTAGATGTATATTAAATACAATTGTACGGCCTTATAATCTTTCAGTTTTTATTTTAAAAAATACTTCTGACAAAAGTAAAATAAATAAAAACAATTCTTACAAAAATAAAGGTGAAACTGCATAATATGAAAATAAATATAAAACTACAAACAAAAAAATGTTACTACTAATTTTCAGAGATGTCGATGCTGGTAACCTTATTGACGGTTCTCACAGCTTCATCTGATACAGGGCTCGCGATCCGAGTGATCTTGAGCTAAAAGTAAAAAATTCTAGGTTCCTAATGTAATCTAGGGGCCTAGTTGCTGGATTTAGCAGCCATCGGTGTGAGTGATGTCTCTAAAAAAATGTTACTCTCAATAATCAATATAATAAATATTTGAGCGTCGCAGTGCATCTGATTTGGTTAAATTAGTTAATATTCCAATAGAAGGTAACGTGCCGTCGGAATAGATCCTAATCTAAAACTGTGACCCTATTTATTCATAAAAATTATTTAAAATTTGTTAAAAATTAATATTCGAAATAATAATAAATTTTCAAGTGAAATTGAAATTTAAAAGCTCTATTGTCAACATATTTGACAATATGATGTTAAAATACTTTTTGAGCAACAACTTTTAATATTTGGTTATTAATTGAAGACGTAAGTAAATTAATTCTATACATCTTACAAGCAATTGCTTAAAATATTTAGGATAACTGTTACTACATGGTCTCAAACATCTGAATTATAAACAAAGTTCTATAAATAAACAGAAACCACAAGCGAACTTGTCGTTAAATATGATTACCAAATAAATGATTACATCGACTCTTTTCCATAAATACCGAAAAATTGAAACGATCTCAGGCAGTCCTTCAAAAAGCACACATCACGCTATCACCGCGACTAGTACAACACCACGAGGCCTGGTAGAGCGTGTTATTACGAAGGCACTCAGAAAATAGTAAATACCGGGAACGATAAGAAAAAACAAATTCGTCGGAAGCACGGTTACCGTATGGGTATATGGTAGGGGTCACGCTATCCGTACTACCTGATGGTCGCAAAGGTAAGGTCGCGTCAGGCGGTCGGTTGGTACATTGGTAAGTCGATGGCAGTGATTCGTGGTATCGGTCAGTGACCGAGGCAGGTCGCAACGAGCACGAGCGGCAGCGGCGAGCGGCGAACGTACCGTCTGCCGTGCGGGGTGTCGCGGCGAGTGAACGCAGCAGAGGGACGCGCGGCCGGTTCGCCCTCCGAGCACGGTTTGAAGCCCTCTTCGCGACGCCGCTGCGCGCGCAGCCTACGGCCAGATAATGCCGCCCTATCCTCGCTCCGCTACGACCTATCGAGTTATCCACTATGGCCAGCTATCGCTTAACCCTGTCAGTCGCCACGCTAGACACATGAAAGCTCTTGTACTTCGAAAGAAGCTCTCTAAGCTGTATATGCCATTTGACGTGAAAAGCAATCGCTTTCTATCCAACGAACCAATCGAATGGTTTTACAGTTACTATAAATGTTTATAGTTATCCGATGTTGTGGTACATTTTAATATAGACATATAGGATGAATGTTTTCTATTTTATTTCGTTTCGTTTTTTATGAAATTTATTCGACAAAAGACATCCCTAAGAAGATTATAATTGGAGCATGCGTGGTGCGAACGTTCGGGGGTGGCAGAGCGAGGGTGGCACGGGGTGAGGGGACGGGGCGGCGTGTGCTGCTACAGCTCCACGCCGTCGTGATCTTGACATCGCGTATGCAAAGCTTATGGTGCTCTACTAATCTAGGCTGTAAAAATAAAACCAAGAGACTCTTTTAAAGAAATT
>JWHW01047862.1:130325-158645 GCA_000931545.1 Papilio glaucus | reverse complement strand
AAACGCTATTCATGCTGTCTATATCTTAATGAAATTGTTCTCAATACATATTTTAAAATAGTAAAATTGACTGAAACATGTTTTCGACAATGTGTTCATTGTACTGGCCAAGTGACCTTAATCAGTAAGGTCGCGCTGCATTTATTACGTTCTATCGAAATAAAATTTCTTATTTAGAATTGGTATATAAGATAAAACAGACGATTACGGAGTTGCTCGCTGGGCTGCCTGTAGGTATCAATATCAAAATCTCGGGTAGCAGTTAACCATGGGTAGGATTGTGATGATTGTATTTTCTATATAATTGATAGACTTGCTAAATATATATAGTACATTAACTAAAGCATTTCGGCAAGGTGATACGGTGACAAAAGCTGTTAGAAAGTTAAATTTGTTACCATTCTTCTTACGAATAAAACCAGACCAGAAATATAAACAAAAGGACATCCATTTTGAAAAAATGTGGATGAGAATAACTGAATAATAATATTAATCTCATTTGCCGAGTGCAGTACATTACAGTGTAAGGTTCGGCGTCCCGATTCTAGATAATTTACTGCATAGATATAAATGTCGGTTGATAAAAGACCAGATAAGATAAGCTACGTACACGTGATACTTGGAATTATTAATGAGGCCTTAAGTTGGCCGGTGTTAAGAGATCCCTCTGCAGCAAAGTGAGCATATGTATAACGCACGACGTGCGGATAAGAAATCCTTGGCGCGTGACTTTCGTTCACGCTCCATTGACTTTTAGGTATGTTGTATCAGCCAGGCGATCAACGAACATCGTAAAGTACTATAAACATGGATACCCTTGCTGGATACAGAGATTGTTAAAAATTCTCATCGAAAACCGCAGACTCTGTACAGTGTGCTATTTATTTTATAGCTGCTTTTTTAATCAGCCACCATGCAATTATTATGTGTAGTAAAGGATTGAATAAGCTTTAGGATGGTAGTACAAAAGTCAATACTCGACCGGGGACATGTCGCGAAGTCACAGAATACAGGCGTAATGTAGATGTACTTATGATTCTGCCTTTCGTCTGATGAATGAGGTACCGCTGGGCCTATCCATTCCTTCTCGTCTATTCCTCATTCAGTCCCCTACTGACTTTTCTACTTTTCTACTGACAACGGATCCGTTACACTTCGTACTTGCGTATGTCGATGGATAGCGTGGTCACATAGCAACCGGTGCTTACTCGTTTGCCTCCTTCTACTATGAAAAACGTTCCTCAATAATTTAGTTAAATTTAATTATGACTTACATAATGCACATGTTAAACTTATAACGATATTGTGTCGGCGCTACGGTAGTACTAAGGTTTCGCAGCTCACCGCCGGCACCGCCCTCGTGCTGCTCGAAAGGTTTTGTTTTCTTTATAAACAAGCGCGAAGGTGCTGTTAACGACCCCACGAACAAATACGAAATTCGATCTTCCATTACGCATACAAATGGTTCCCCTAACCCGCTACGTTCCTACCGTCAAACTATTGTCTATATTACAATCTGGTCCCGAGTCTCGGTTTACTTCTCGGGCCCGTTTATCTATTGTATTAATTTATTTTTGTAAGAATGTTTAAGCAGTCGTTAATCAGTTGATAGAATCTCTAGTAAATTGGTTTAACGTTTGTATACCCTTATGCCTTAATTAAATTGTTGTAGATATGAACTGAATTAATATTTTACGTTAGTTATATTTTAAGTAAAATTAAAGCTTGCTTTAAGATGATTGAATGAATGTCATATGTGGGTGGCGTCAATTTTATTGGCTTAAATCGTTAATTTTTGTACAAAGCAGTACCCCAAAAATTACTACTTAAAATTACTTATTGGGTACTAATTAATTAACTCAATAAAAGAGGTATTCTACCTCTGTTATTGAGATGAAATTTTGTTAAAACTTATTTTTTAACTGAATTACGAATTTATACGAAATAATTTAATTCATAGAGACGAAAAAGGGAATGGATGTTTACTGGGACACTGACGTTACAAATTGAGCGCGAACGAGATAAAAAAAGACGTCGAACAAAAAAGGTACAGGAGAAACGTAAATCGAAGTATTTCTATTGAGGGGCATGACGTGGCATAAACGGCGGGCTCGAATCTTGTTTGTCACCGGCTTTGCCGTGCGCCGTGTCCGAAGCGTACCGATCGCACGATACTGCCACTACTGATGGACTACGCCATATTGAAATATGCTCCTCGAAACATTACGTTTTGTCATTAATATAGATTTATCTAAATGTTCATCTATAAACTTGCTGTTTGTTTACTTATCCGTTTGAATGCTGTGAGCCTTCGTAATTGTAATAAATGTATTAATTTACTGCATTAATTAAAAACAAATTCTTTTATACTTTAACAGAATCGGAGGCAGAGGCAATAAATGCTATGCTTAATCTGAGGAGGCTGCATTGTGATATCTTTAAAGTTGAAGTTTAGCGCGTTTGAAAAAAAAAGGCGAGTGAATGTGATTACGATCCGCGCGCACTTTGACACCTAAAAGCAACACCATGAAGTAAGGTTGCTAATTGTCTAGCAAGTTTTCTTGATAATCGGTAACTATATTCAAGGTAGTTATTCAAACTTTCACATTTCTATATGAATCGACAACACGTATTTTATATCATTATAGAAGAAAAAAAAAAACATTTTAAATATGTAATTAAAACACTATGCTTTTTTTTCAGAAAAGGGCCACGACTATTATTTTATGAAATTAAAACAATCTAACAGAGATAGATGAGTTTCCGTTTCTTGGCCTCTCCGTAGGAAAATCACGGGCAAACATAATTGGTTATGTTGGGTTTGAAAGTAAGTTTATTCAAAAGATGATAAATATTTTATTTCTCTATTCCAATTGCATGAAAAGATATGTTAGTTACTTTCTTAAATCTGCAATAAAAAAAAACATTGTTAGCTATGGCCTACTTACTGAAATGAAATTGTTAATATATAAGGATGGATGCAATGCAATGGTCATAATTCACTGGGCGTTAGTTAAGGGGCGCATTTTAGTGGGACTAATTTAATGAAGCCAATTGAAGGGCCCCAGATTTCTCTCTTGGACGCGAACTGCAGAAGGGCTGACGCTTTGTGAGAGTATGTTATTCATTGTGCTTACTTTTTATTAGATATAGACAAACCAAAATAAGTTACATTTTGTTACTAATTTTTTATGGAGTAAAATAGAACGAGTAAGTAACGTTTATGTAATACTAATATAATTTAATCGTTTCGTAAAAGAAAAAAAACGATACTTAATTTCATCCGATGTTCGGATTAAATTGTTGCACGTGGTGGCGTACAAAAATAGAAAGAAGCGACCGAATTGAATGAAACGTAAAAAGCATTATTTATTCGCACCATTGCTCACGAATAGATATCACAATTCGAATGGTTACCTTATCTGAAGATATTTTAGGGGCCATATTGAATCTCAAAGTATCAGATAAAATGATAAAGCTGCGCAGCGCTTGCAGTTTTGAATAGATCTAAAATATCAGCGAACACACAAAGAAAAAGAAACAACAAGAAAAGGGTCCCTCGGCATTTTTTGAAAGCCGATATTGTGCTAACGGCCTTGTAATGAAATTTTATAACTGAGTATCATAAAACCAGTAGTCCTATGCCGACATTTATTATTCCATTTTCATAAAGTGCTACGCCTTCCATAACGCCAGTGTTTGTGTTTCCGAACGTTTGTTATAACCAAATAAATTGCTACCCGACCTTCATAATAAAAAGCTTAAATGCGTCTTAATTAACACTAAGCCGTTACCTACATCTTTCACAAACAATAGAAACACATCACGATGCTAAATTAGTATTTCTAGGTACACTAAATTGTATTCATTCTTGCGTACAATGTCAATTTAAATACTAAAGAACAAAGAAAAATGTTTTATAAAATGTTTGTATTAAAATAATTAAAAGGCTTTGTAGAAATATAAAAAGCCTTGTGTGCCATAAGCTGTAATAATGATATCACCCGGACCTTAACTCCGTGTAGTAGTAGTGATCCCCACATATAAATAAGAAATATCTAGTGTAAAAAAATACAAACAGAAATTTAAAACCTCCAGAGCTCCTCCACTCTACTCCATACACACCACCTTGATGATTGGCATAGTAGCGTTTTCGCGTAAAACTTCCTGCTTTCCACAATCGCGTTGTACAATGATCTGTCTTCAGTGGTATTTCACAACTAAAACGACTTAGCGTCATTCCAGAAAAGATCGTACTCCTTCCTTAGAGGCCGGAAACGCACCTGCAGTTCCTCTTTTGTTGTGGATGTCCGAGGGGTATTATTTTTTTTATATCATTGTTCGTAAGAAGATTATTTCAAAAAATTTATAATCGGCAAAAATAGGAAATGTAGAGTGGATTAACGTAGGAAACAAATAGCACGTATAGAGATATTGAACGGGGTCGTGCAGCAAAGCTAATGGCTGGAAACGGATTAAGAATTAACTAGCGTGGAACCCAAGACCGGAAGGTGGAAGAGAATTAGTGAAAAGCGGAAACGAGTACTAATTGAAAATGATTCAAAAGTGTTCCAATAAAAAGGCAGATGTAGTGCGATGAAATTACTTTATTATGCTGCTTTATTCTTTTGCATTCTGCGGTATTTTTATTGTTCTTTTTACAATTTGTATTTAGCTGATTCCAATAAGTAATATTAAATAATAAAAGTTCTCAAAACTGTTGCTTTAAATCGAATTCCGCAATGATTTCTCTGGCTTGCTTGTGTGATGAACATGATTGAATTAAATGGAAGAAGACGTCAAATTTATTAGGCAAATATGCATGCATGTATGTATGATACAAATATTTGTCAGGGCTTGAACTTTTTTTTCTGGGCATACAAATGAACCCGTAATGACTTGCACAAAAGTTGTAGTACTGCTTTCTGTTAATATTCTTTTTTATAGTAAATAACAATTAAATAAATTCATTGACATAACGTAAAAGCATAAGGCAAAGGAAGTGTTGTACATATATAATGTAATCTTTACATTTACATATGTCAAAATGTTCAATATAGTTATTATTAATAGAACACAATTGAATGAATTAAGCATACGTTGGCGTACAATTTATGACGTGACGGGCTATTGTGCCGACACTGATTGCCTTTTATGTAGATTTGGCGTCCAAACACGACGCGCCTTACATGCTCAGTTTACGTACACCAACGGGTTGTATGGACGTAAAACTTTTATGCCCCCCTTCGCGTTTTACAGCAGGCATTTTATTATTTAGTGAAAGGAGCAACGGTGACGTCATAAATCTCCGCTCCTGCGTAAACTTTCACCTCTTATCTCGGCAAAGAAATTATGGAACTTTCTGCCTTCCTCTAGACAAAGTGTTTAGCTTTTCGAGATTGCGGGTCAGTGAAAACTCAATATAAACTGATGGGTTTTAATTCCCAGTGTCAGATGAATATTGTGTCAACTGTAAAAATTAAAAAAATTATTCAATCATTTTAGATACATATTTACACTTAAAAAATCTACTTAAAAACAAATAATTGTGAGTCTTTGACTTTGATAAACAGCAAGATGTTCTCTTCGTATGTTTTTTTTCTTATTCTAGATAAGACTCGTCTTGTATGAAGATGTACAACAAGCAAAACTACAAAATTTATCCTTTCACTTTAAAAGGTTTGTTGTTAACGCTCAAAGATTTTATAGATAGTTCGAATTTAATGAGAATAAAGAAACATTAGGGCCAACAAAATGTAAGCGTGTACCTGTCCCGATATAATTCATTTATCTTGTATTAGTGGAGGTTGTGTGGGCCAGCGACAAGCGCCGCATGTAATTAAATAACGTTCGACGTTGCCGCAGCAAGCGCACCTCTTTAAATCATAGATGAGAAAAATGTAATTGAGGATCTACGGAATATATTGGATAGGAAATTGGTTGAACGTACGTTTTTAAAATTAAAAACTGTGTTCATATTGAATTTGTTATATTAGAAGCCGTTTCCATTGAACACGAATTCGATATTGAATTTATATAAGAATAGTATTGTTTTATATTACTATGAAGTTAATAACTTAAAGGATTCTTTACACCAATTTAACCTAGCAACGAATATAATTATGTATCTCTATTTTGATATACTACTAAAGTTTTAAGATTCGATTTGTTGTAATTGGTATGTATTTATTTATTTGTTTATATAAAACACAAAATTCTATAAATCGTGTTACAACTGCATTGCTTTGCAAACGTGGGAAGCTTTGGATAGATGTACTTGGTGAACTTTGATGCGGCTTTCGCCACTGCACGTTTTCTTGTGAAATAAAGCTTTACACATAAATATGAAATAATCTAGTTTTATTTCATATTTATGTGTATAATTTAAACCACATAGTAAATACTATGTGGTTTAAATTATATTCCCATACAATGCTGAAGGGTTACTATAATTACTAGAGTTAGACATATGACACATTTTGTACTAAACTAAAATCTATCTATTTACAATATTTTACTAATTTTAGTCTAGTTAAATAGTTCTTTTGGCCTTTTTAATGTGACCTACTAACTAATGATAGTTTATGTGCCAATGTAAGCGTAATTGTTAACAGTTAAAATAAAAAAATACGATGACTTAAACTGTGATGAGCGCAGCTATAGTCATAATTTGTATATAGGCGGTGGTCGGCGCGACGTGCGACGTCAGCGTCGTATCGCCGCTGCCGACGCCAGAGGCAGCTACAATTATACAGATAACATAAAATTAACGAAGCCAACTCGTAAATATACTCACTTTATTATCTATAAAAGTCACTAATTAATTAATCGAATAATGATTAAGTGTCTTCACGCGTTATGTCGGCCGTCAAGTCAGCCTCGTGTCGATAATGAAAGAGCGATTTCAACGCGTATCGAAGTTGTAAACGTCCATCATAAAGCTTAACTGAATACAATGAACTCGGTGCCATATTCATTTTTATTTTGGATTAACTAACGGAAACGTGCGGGCTTATGTTATTAAAATGGATCACGTACCGGTGTTTGCCTATGTACCTTTTTAAATGGTCCTAGCTCGCCTATTATTTAACTTGTGCCTTCGCAGTGCAGTAAATCTCGGGCCGCGGCCAAGGCGGCAGTTAATGCACTCCACCTAGGCAACACCAGATAAGCTAACAAGCCTCTTTAGCCGAGCAAGAGGCAGCCAAACAATAAAGGTGACTTAAGCATCGTGAAATATGGCTGAGACGAGGTACGATAAGTCAGCGCGCTCACCGGTCCGCTTCTTTTCCTCTAATTAGCCATTCAATTCTCGTAATCTTGTTTACTCGTCGGGCGGCTCGCGCTGCCCAGGTGCGATAATGGCCGAGCTATTTGCATGCCGCCATATTGTTTCCCCATGTTCGGCCCGAAGCATCCGATCCCGTCCGATGCGACCCCCCGTTGTTTTGGTCGGGCTTATTGGATCCGCTCGCGATTACTTTGTATTGATCCCGACGTCCATTATCTACATTCGTTTATTTTGTTATCGGAATAATATCATCCGTTCATAGTCGTAAATCCTATCAGTCTTCATTTAGCGCCTCGGCTTCTGCTTTTTACGACTAAATCTCTATAAATTTTAACAAGGTCAGCTTAATGCATATCGCGAACTCAGACGTTTAACAAAGTTTAAGTAAAGGGTGTTTTTTGAATGTTTGCAAAATGGTTAATGCAGTTATCTTATTTTATAATATAATTTAAATAAAGAACGAAGAGTCAGCTAATTGTTTGATTTACTCGCTTCTTCAATTTAGTTTAAAACGCTTGATGGTTGTGAGGATGTAGACTAGGTATGTATATATACCTAGTCTTGCCATAAACACTGAAAAATTGCAAATAACATTTATTACTTTTACAGTGTGTTAGTTTAATACATAAATATAAAACAATTTAAAATACAAAAAGATTATTCGAAGTGGTCTCCATTGGCTGCAATATAGTCCTTTAAACGTTGAGGCCAGTCATCAATAGACGAACTCTTTCCATGGGAAAATTCTTCACTGCCAACCGTACGGATTGTTTTAGGGACTCCAAATTATCATGGCGTTTAGAGCAAGCCATACTCTCTAAAACTGACCGTAAATCATACTCCAGCGGATTAAGATCGGGCCTAGACGACGGCTAATCTTCGGCTCTGATGAAGTTCGAAACATTCGTTTTCAACCTAGACTGTGTAGACCGACCTTTATGACCCGGCGCCGAGTCTAGCTGGAAGGACCATTATTGGTTATTGAACATGGTGCCTTTAAGGGGCTTCACTACCTTCTCAAGAATCTGGTATCTTGATACACTTGTGCCGATGTTTTGATACCTTTTTCACAAAGGTATGGCTCAGTCACTCTTTCTTAGTTAATACCCCACCAAACCATTACTGAAGTCCGACAGTGCCCACGTTGCACCTTGTCGACTAATTGGGAAGCTTCCTTAGAGCTTTGAGCATAAATACGGTCATTTTGTTTGTTAAAATTTTGCTCAATTGTAAAAATTTTGTCATCCTTAAACTAAAATTTTCTGTGACCGCCCTTTACGTACCGTTTCAGTAGTTGTTTCGATTTTAGCACCCTATTCTTTTTTAAATTATAATTTAAAAAATGACTCTCTTATAGGCTGTAAGTCTAAAGTCATCTTTTAAAATACACGACATCGTTCTGGGTGCTATCTTCATCTTCCGAGATAAAATCATTTGCTTTCGGACAGGGTTTCTTCGAATTCTTTCCCTTACTGCTTTGATCACCTTTTTCGTACGAACACTCTTCTTCTGTCACAAACAGCTCCTCTGTTTCATTGTACCTATTCATAGCCCGGTACACAAACATTTTACTAATGTAGAGTATTGCGTATGTAGAGTTTTAAAAATTGTATTTGGTTCCATACATACTTTGTGTAATGCACCCACTCCATTTTAATATCACAAAATATTGTACAATGTATTGGCGCCAAAATGAGAAATCGCAATGAACAATCATATAAAAATGACAGATTCCAAGTTCAAATGTAATCTTTTGTTTATTTTTTAATTGTAACAGTATTTATGGCCAGGCTAAGTATATGATAGGATGTAAAGGGGAGAGACATGGCCACAAGTAAGGTAATAAGTTTTCTGGAATTTTTCTCGTACGAATAAAAGTCAAATCTAAATGTAACTTATCTTCGGTACAGAATGGATATCAGGAAGTTGTATAGAATCAGCACGTTCCAGGAGCGGATCGTAATCTCGAACAGTAAATTGAAGGCGATCCGTGCACCGCCTCGATGTCGGGAAATCTTCTATAAATACATTACTGAACACGGTTTATTACTCCGCCATCTTTATCCAATCCTATTAAGTTTTTGTTCGCGAGCAGCTTCCCTCACTGTACGTGTTGAGGATGGTCATTTTATTAAATATAGTTAGAGTTCGATAATAGCTTTAACGAGAGCGCAGCGACGTTCTATATCATGTGATACTTATTTGGCGAGCTCAAGCGATATGCTAAACTTTGAGCGCTGTCCGCTGACGTGGCGTCTGCGAGCTTTCGATGAAAAGAGATAATTTTAAGATATCGCTTCAAATGTTCCTTTTGAATCGTATCTTGATATTACCCAGTCGATATACTTTTTATTTTATTACGATTTCTATATTGTAAAGAGCGTAGAAAAGACAAAGAATTTATAATGTTCGGGTCTTAAATCCAATATATTTTATTGCCTCACACTTTCTACGGTCCGATAGGTCCGAAATCTTTAGGTTTTAAATTGAAATATACTTTTAAGGTACGGCCATGTCAAAGTCGGCCATAAAAATGCTCAGAGGGATATGAATGTTATTTATGGCTCGATACAATGCGAAAATCTGTGCAATTTGAATCTCCCCGCAGGCATTACATTGATTGCAGGCGACTAATCTCGTATTATCAGTGGACCTGTATAATTAGGGGTGACGACACAATGCTCGGCTACAAACACAATACGTTGGCGCAGACCACATGTCAATTTAATTTGACCCCCGATTCAAGATGGCCGGCGACCCTCGCACAACGAGCACAGCACCGTCGCCCTGCCGTGGTCATTACTTGCCCGAGGTGTTCCACCATTCCTCCTAATAGATATATCAAAGTGACACATTTCGAGGTTTGCTTGGGATGACACTTATTTCTATTAGCTGTAATTTTATACGGCACTATTTGCATTTTATACATATTATAACTACTTGTAAGAAGTTATGTTTTAATCTAAAGTGAGTACATAAACAAATATGGAGTCATAGAAGATTTGCATGTTGCACAGTAATGGTCTCTATTTTTTTATTTAATACTAGTGATCCGCCCGGTTCTGCCTGAGTAGCCGTTTCGGAATCCATAAGAAACATCGCCTTTTATATACGTAGAGAAAAAGAACTACAAATTTTATCCCTCGGGAACCGTAAATTTTTTCCGAGATAGTAGCCTATATGCTATTCCAGACTGTAATCTATCGCAATGTTAAATTTCATCCAGATCCGTTCAGCCGTTTTTGCGTGAAAGAATAACAAACATCCATACATCCATACTTACAATCTTTCGCATTTATAATATTAGCAGGAATAATTAATAGTACTATTATAAAGTGAAAGTATTTGTTTACTTGTAATGGTTAAACTTTTTAATTACTGAACAGCTTTTCATATTCCTTATTACAAACAATTTTTTAGTATATAAAGTTATAGTATATAAAGATATAATAATAAAAGAGTATGATATAAGTTCGGTTAAAGTCGACAAATTGGTGGTAGCAATTACGATGGCGCTGAAAGGTGATGTCGTTAGTGTGGAGGCTTATCTGCGAAAGCGAATGTGTAAGCATTCCGGTCCACTCGACCCTACGGCGAATTTCAAAAATTGGATTGAGCGACTAAGGCGGTATAATTATGATAATGTTATTGCAAATTTTTTCGGATAAAGGTTTTTCCTTTTTTCTATAAAAATTTGAACGAGTCTGCAAAACTCTTTTAAGCAATTATGCCAGGAGGTATAGCCTTGTGCTTCCACTTTTAAAATATCAGATTTTAAATTTCCTTTAAATCCAAAGTAGATCTTAGTAAGATTATACCATTTAACACTTATCGCGAAAACTGTAATTCGTGTCTCTATTTTACAAATATATATATTGTTGGAAATAAAACTACCCTCCCCACTACGAAAATTTAGTTTGAAAATAAATAAATTACATGGAAATCTAAGTTTTGTTCAATACAATTTTGTTTTTTTTTTTTAAATTTTGGCCTGATTGCCAAAAAAATATATATATATATGTATATACGCTCCCGCCCATACAAGCTCGTCGGTTACGGGTACTCCTTATAGAGCCCTTTTTTAGTATGTTTCTGTAATCTGATCGATACGTGTAAGTTGTCCTTGACTTCTCCTTAATACTATTAGTATAATAAGCCCGCTTTTGATTGAGTGGTGTTACTCCTATCAGCGTACAGGGTGCAACATTTTTTGGGGGGAATCGGATGGGAATCGAATTGAGGATCCAATGAGTCAAAGCTAAGCACTGCATCCGTTGAGCTACGGGGTGAAAGTCGCAGTAGTAGAACAGAATATTTAATTCGTATAAATGCACTTTGTCATTTTTTTTTAATTTGGATTGACGTAAAAGGCAAACACGGTAAGGAAACGATGTTTGACAGTAGACGACTACTGATTGAATGAGCCATTGGCACGTGACGTCCGGGACTCTATCCGTGTCTCCATGTATAGAGCCAGGCCACCCAACCAATCGGTAATTAAATTAAAAAACACATCTATAAAAATCAAACAACCGAATAAAAAAGGCAACGAAACGAAAATAAAATTGAAGTAATGTCAATAAGTCGTAAAATATTCGTTAAAAATCGATAATAGTACTAAACTCGTGGCTAGTACTAAAGACCCTTTCATATTAGATTTCGCTTACAATTGCTTTCACATTCATAATGTAACCCCAATGTGTTAGTAAAAAGCTTTTGAACTTCAGTATTTAATGAGTTTTTGTTTGCCACCGTTGCGTTCGGGAAGGGTGGCCGTACCTGTGAATTAGACTGAAGCGTCCTCTCAATTTTAACGTTTGTTGTTTTGTTGCCACTCTTATATTAAGTGCCATCTGATACATACATTAATAAAGCCAAAGCTTTACAAATTCTAAATACATTAATTAAAGACCAGTACTTGCGACTTCATATGCAAAACGATGAAAGACCCGGTAAATATAGTAGAAGGCTACAGAGTGAAGTAGGCAGTGATAAATGTTATAGATACGAGTAAGAGTGACGTTGGCTTGTCTAATTCTATATCTGCCTCTCTCTGGATCTCATTCATATTATTTTATGCTATACCATACATATGTACATGTTATAAACCATAACTTTTTTCGGGTGTGGGTACATCTGAGAATAAAGTTGAGTTATCTAAGTGTTGGTGTATTGGCGACACGCACAGTTCTTTAACTACAACCTAATAAATCGTAACGTTTGTGACAACCATTATACTGACGTATGTAAAGTACTACACTTTAGAAATCTTGGTAACTAATTTTATAGCTCATGTAACCCGCATTGAGATGGAAATAAAAGTGAACAACAATATAGACGTCGAAGTAATCTACTCAGATTTTATAGGTAAATAGTCGTAAATATTTTACGGCAAGTCGCATACGTACAGCGGCGATTATGATAAAACGTTAAAGCATTTCGTCTGCCTCCGAGACTGATGTTACCTACCACAGGTCGTTTAGCGCTCGAGTGTGACCATGTTGTTTGAATTAAAAATAAAACCGATTTAAATAAAACTACCAACACCGCCGGATCTTGTCTTTCCTTTTTAACATAAAGGTGTTATGTTAAACAAAAGTTAAAGTCTAGCAAAAGGTGTAAAGAAAACGCAAACGCCAATCGTCACGTTTTAATTGTAAGCCACTAGTTTAAAATACAATTTGGGGAAATGTTGCGCTATTTAGGTATATTTTTAGGTCTGATCTACATTTCCTGATTTTTTGTTACTGTCTAAGAGAAGGCGATGAAAAATAAAAAAAATGTAACATTAACAAACAAGGTACGAAATTATTTACGTATATTTCTTTAATTTTAAATAATAGTTACTTTATTTACTACTGTTTGAAATTAAGTTCTACAGTACCTTTGTGTAAACTTGTGTGTGAACTTGAGACATTATTGGGTGATGTGTCGGACTGCGGTCGAAAAAATCTTGTCTAGACCACAAAAAGAAACAAGTTTGGGCTTATACCGCTAAAACGAACCTCGTCGCATTCTCTTAACTTTGAGAATATCCCTGGTTGTTTTTAGCCAGTATCGGTCTTCTCAGCGTTCACATATCGAGCGACGTAAGTTTCAAGGTCACTTGTAAGACATGGAGCTATAAGGCGCAAGTTCGGCCTTACATTGAATACTGCTCGCATATCTGGGCTGGAGCTCCCCAATACCAACTTCTTTCATTTGACTGCATACAACGGAGAGCGATTCGAATGGTCAACGACCGAGCTCTTACTGATCTTCTGACATTGCGAAGAGACGTCGCGTCTCTTTGCATTTTTTACCGCATGTACCATGTGAAATAATCAATCGCCTTCGGTATTTCCAAACCAAAACGACTTAGGTTCCTTCAAGAAGCGAGCGTGTGGAGCACCTTAAAGTCCGGCAGCGCGTCTGCAGTTCCTCTGGTGTTGCGGATGTTTATGGGCGTCGGTGATCACTTATATAACAGGCGACCGGTTGCTCTTTTGCCCCCTCATGAGATAAAAAAATCTTCACACAATATTTCTCAGTATTTTTTATGTTGATATATTTTTAGAATTTTGTATGAATTTCTAAAGTAGTGGCTACGCATCCGGACTTCAAAACTAAAATCGCAGTTCTATTTATACAGAGAATATTTGAAAATGTTGGACGAAACTTTGTCAAATTGTAATAATTTTAACATACATTTTCCTGAAGAACGTAATAAATTAATTTACTTTTAAAATCTCTTTGACAGCACGCACGTTCTACGTTCAAGCTGATTACGTATATTTACGATACGATTCTAAATTGAAATGAGTACAGCTTCAAAAATAAGCTGTCTATTTTCTATAATAAGAAATCAATAAGGAAGTATAAAGGTATCACACCCATCGAAATAAATGCCCGATGCAAAGTGATGATAAATATAACATATGAGTTATTTTGTGAGTAAACGTCAATTTGGAATAGCAATTTAATTTTATTAGGTTGTAAGTCGCGATGCACGTTTACGATGGCCTTAAAAAGGTAATTTGACTTCTAAGAATAGCACGAAGCAAAATAAACTCATATGCTTACACCTTCTTCTGTTATACTCTGTAAATTGATTTATAGGTGATTTAAAAATATTAACTGAATTATAAAGACTTTAATACATTTTATATTTTCAACCAACGATAAAATTGGTCGTAATAAAAAGTAATAATATTAGATCGGGGAAAAAGACATTCCAGATGTAGTATGTATAAACTTGGAATGAATGAAATCGCTTTGGCTGTACTATTTGTGAATGGCATTAAAAAGGCAACATTTCAAAAAATTAACCATTCAGTACAATTTCGTTTCTAGGCATTATCTTTTGTTTTTATTTCTGTTAAAATAATTAATCTAATGAATAATTCGATACATTTTAAAATTACATTACAAAAAATGCAACTTAAGCCGCGAAACATTGTAAAAAAATATCTTTATGGACCTAATGCTGTGTCAGTAAGAGTAATACAAAGTTGCTTTAAGCTTTTCCAATCTGGGAATTTTTATGTCAAAAATGCACCTCGCTTTAGTCGCCAAGTTACGGATAAAATTGACGCCAGCCATGTTTTAAAAATGTGGAGCATGATATAAGTAGTAACGACATAGCAGAAGAACTAGGAATTGTCGACAAACAGATTTGAAAGAAACCTAATGAAACTTGAACTCATTTGTGATTCTTTATCGAGGCGTCATGAAACTGAAACAATTTGGAAGAGATTGATAATCGGTGATGAAAAGTTGATCACGTACGATCACGTACGACAAGAATGTGTGAAAAAGGTCAAATGTCCGTCAGGCTTCACAGATTGTACCTAAACCGGGGTTAAATAATGTGATGCTGTGCGTATAGTGGGATTGGAAGCACGTTGTTTATTATGAGCTTTACCGACGGGCAGAACCATCGATTCATGAGATCTCCATTGCCAACAACTGATGAGATTAAATCAAGAAGTTGAGATAAAGCAGTCGGAATTGATCAATGGAAAGGGCGATATTTCATCACGACAACGCTAGATAACACAGGTTATCTTCAAGAGATGAGTGCCAAAATTACGTGTCGCGTTTTTTAACTCAGAAGTCCCAAAATTTCTACAGCAACGGGATTATGTCACTATTTTCAAGATTTAAAACGGTCATTGAACAAAATGGCACATGTATAATGTAATTAAACGTAAACAAACTTTAAACAAAAAGTCTTGAGTTTTATATAAAATGCGAAGAAACTTGTTCCCCAATCTATTTGGAATTAGATAAATCATGTATTCATTACTACGCTTGAAGGTTAAGCTGGTCGATTGATTGTTAAACACAGTATTTAGCAAGATCAGTTACATTTCTTCTACAAGTCTACAGGAAAAAAAAGTTTGTTGGATGTTTCCTGAAGCTGAAGTAGTTCGAAAGATTACGGTCTACAGAAACCGTGGTCGTAAATATATGTCATAAGAGTACATGGTTGGAGATTGATTGCCAAGAAAGCCAGCATAATTGTCGAGAGACCATCAGTCGTGCTTCAACGCTGCATTAGGTCGAAACCGCCTCGATGAAAATAAGATATTACGATATGAACATTATTGGGACAGAAAGAGTTACGTTTTCACCGCATTAAGTTCTAAAAGTGACAGTCCATCCGGAGATGGATATAGACGTTTCGAGAGACCACGTATCAGATATCGTCCCGCGTGGAATATTTTCGCAACGGCAACACAATGGCGTCTATTTTCAAATTAAGAGCGCGGGAGCCCGTCAATGGACGCGAACGATATTAAATTGGTTCAATTGCTTTGCCGAGCTTCGTCCGCGACTCCTCGGGGAGCCACGACGTCGCGACGCGAGGCGACGCGTCTCCACACGCTAGACGCTGTCTGTTATACGCCTTCATGTATTCCCAGCTCATCTATTTTTCTAAATCCAATGGGATTCCCTAAATAGAAATTAAAAATATTTGTATCGATAGCGATAACTTTATACAAATAATCTTGTGGTACTCTAATATTTTTTTTATTAAGTGTATTATGTGACCTCGTAGCCTAACGGTTTGAGTCTCGCAGGGCGATTCGATATCTGTTGCTCAATCTGTCTACAATGATTGGATTAAGACGCGATCTTAAAGTGTGAAATAAATCATTTTTTTACGGCTGGTGAAATCATCCGTCGGATCTTTATTAGCAAGGTCATAGTTTAAGCCATAAGCAGATGTGTGAAAATTACATCTTTTTATCATTGCCTTAGTTTACCAATTACAAAGTATCAGGGAATCGTACTACAAAAAGGGAGAAATTTACTTGCGAAAACTGATACCCGACAATGTTGGTAGAGTTAAAAATTCCATTTAAAATGATTCGGTAGGATCAAGGTTTGTGTATACATATTTGTTTTTGAACAAATTCAGTTGAAAAATGAACCCAAGACCTATCAACACTAAGTCGTCAACAACAATGTAAGTTACTAACCACCAACATTAAATAATTACCATGGGGACATAATTGATAGCACCAACAAAGGGATGCTTACAAGCATTTATCATGTCGATGGGATAAGTCCGAATGAAAAGTCGATGTAGGGTTTGGAACGTAACTATAATTATAGCTAAACAGTATCCAAATACTTATAATATCTATTCTATAAATATAATAAAAAATTAACTGATCGCTGTCTGTACATGGAACATCTTTGAGAAAAACTATTATTGGGGGCCGTCATAAACGCAATAAAACCCAAAACAATGATTATTAGAATTTTTGTCTGTTTGTCTGTATGTCTGTTTGTCTGTGCCTTTGTTACCGCTAATCTCAGAAACGGCTTAACTGATTTAGGTGTGGTTTTCCATAATGTATTGTGATAAGCTTCACTTAACATTGAGTGTATGTTTTATCTCAATCGGTTTATAAATAAAAAAGTTATATCAATTTAAAGAACCATGTCAAACATTTGTTCGATAAAAATGCTATAAAATAGCAGTTCAGTTGAATAGGTTGAACTTTTAGTTATATATGTTGAAAGTTTATATAAAGTTCGAAACAGGACAGTTTCGGAGATTTTGCAAGCATCAGCTAGACACACTGTGCATTGAGATTTTCATAGCACACGCACGTATTTCGGAGACGCACGACGCTCCTTGGTAATGGTAGTATTAAGTAGGTAATATCATTTCGTTTAAGTAAAATTGCAGGGTGGGTGAAACCGCGGGGCACAGCTAGTTGTAAATATTTTTGTTCGACATTAAATAAATTTTCTGAATAGAATCTATATATATAAAATTAATTGCTGTTCGTTAGTCATGCTCTTTCTCAAAAACGGCTGAACCGATTTAGATAATTATTTTTTTTATTAATGCCCTCAGTCCAAGGAAGGTTTAAAAGTATAAAAAAAAGGAAAATCCAAAAGAAAAAAGACCAAAATCAGTAATATTGTGTGTTATTTTAGGATTATGAAACTTTGAAATCTTCACTCTAGGCAGCGTTTGTTGTAATTATCGTTTAACAGTAGCGCGCGCAATATATCATATACATATACGTTGTCATATTATTTGTTTCACATTTAAAATTGATTTTTCGTTAATATTTCAAAGATTACAAAGAGAGCTCGACACATTTGAGTAACCGCGAAAACAGTATAATTTTACATTATTCGTCGTACTGACATAGGTCGTCGAAGCAAGACAATTGCTCGGTGAGCTACTTCACGTGCAGACCGCACCGATGACCGACGAGTACCGGATAATAAAAATACTCGAATTGTTTAGGACAATAGAAATTTAAGAAACATCCCAAAGAAAAATAACAAATCAATTTAATAAGATGGTACGAAATTTCCGGATCATCTAGTATACTATACAAAATTCTATTTTATTCTGAATTTATCACGCAAATTATAAATCAATCAGAATTCATCAAATTCTCGTTTACCTCTCTTGTTTCAATAATATAGAAAATGTGTCATGTAAAATTAATCTTATGATCATTATATTGTTACGTTTTAAGCTGACTGATTTAACAAATCTAGGTAACCATATGTAACAACCGCAAGGTAACTCTATCACACCATACTTCAGTAAGCGTGTATTAAAAATCAAAATCTTTAGTAAGCTTTGGTCAGTTCGATAGTCGGACTTTTAACCACTAGGCTATAGCATAAGCACAATAATAGTATAACTTTCAGCATTTCGCTGACTCACACAAACTACATCTATCGAGTGTCACTCAAACTGAAATAACCAATCGATCAGTTTATCCAAGCATCGCACTACAATCATTCTCTTCCCCAGCAAAGCGATACAATAGATAATTACAATAGCAAACCAAAAATTACGCGCGACATTTAACAGTGGGACCGTACTACGCATCGCAAAGTTGGGACGGTCGGCCGGTCGATCTACGATCTTTGCCGGACAGAGGATTGACTCGGAACACAATGAGGGTCTCCAGGGGAGACGAGTGGGGAGTGGATGTATTAATAAATGGCGCTGTAGTGAATGGAGCACTTACATGCTCCGCCGGGAGCTGAATGTGTGACTATCGCGCCGGGCAAATCGAATCGGAGCGTTTCCGCACGCTACGGATTTACCGTTTGACCGGAAACCTTGCAGATGGCTTCCGAAAATTGAATGGTAACTTCTATAACAAATACCCTGGCGGCCACTTAAATAACAGATTAAGACAATAAACCTAATTATATTGCGACTTTAAATTCATTCATGATACGCTTCCTACATTGACATATGGCACAAGGAATGTAAATTATATTTAAGACCATTCTAGATAATACGTGATATAAGTATTTTTATTTCTATATATAAATCCGAGAAGGAAAATAATTTAACAAATTTTTGAGAATAATGTGAAACGTACAACGTCCACGCAAACTTTACCCCTAGAATCGCCACCGGCGAGTTAATCAAGAGTCCAACCTAATTTGGTTTCTACGATTTAACAGTGTTGGCCCCAGATTTAGCTCAGCAACCCACCGTATCTTATACTAATATAAGAGTGCAAATTTAGGAACATTTTACAATATGTATATAATTCGCCTAAACTTTGTTATAAGAATGATGACGTAAGTTACAGGGCTTGTATTAAAAAAAATATAAAAGTCATGATTATAAAACTACTTACAAAAAAGCTGTTACAAAAATTATTTAAGAAATTGTAATCAAGGAAATATTCTTAATGCACGCGGAATAAAGTAATCGTATAGGTGTACTTTCCTAAGCCAACCCGGTCAGAGTTAAAGACAACTTACAAGTAAGGACTGCTTTGCGGTTACTGGAAAATGATATTCCATTAAACTTTCGAAAAGAGTCGGTATACGCTCAGATATGTTAATCAATGCATGGTCACCGAATTGAAGCAAGTTTTAAAGAATGAATTGCCGAGAAATTAGCATAATATATTTTTGTACTTAATATTGATGTACATTATCTAGTGGCAAATGCGTTCCCTCACTTTTTTTACATGTTACTTTCCTTCTAGTGACTCTAATGAAAATATTACTACAAAATAATAACTCTGTATTTAAACATATGCAATATTTCTGTCATAAGTGCTAAAATGATGGTATGAATCTAAGCGCTCAAACGTAAACAAATAAAGAACGATCACGAAACAAAGATTACCCGTAATGACACTGAATTATCCCGACGACGGCTGGGGACAGACGGTCATTGCTGTCGTATGAAAATCACTGCACTTTGTAGCGCTCCTCCCGCCGATAATGCTAGCAATTACAGACTGCCTCAGCTTTAAACTGTTTGTTTTTAACGACCAACTTCGGTCACCGACTGCAATTATTTGCTTTTATTCTTCTTAACATTACTTGCATTCTTTCCCTATTTTCTAGAATTTTATTTAGTTTACGCAAGCTTTTACAATGATTTATTTTAATTGGAGTAAAATTAGATTCATTCGCCATCTCATTGGGTACCAAATACGAAAACTTGTTACCTGCTGTTATCTTTGTATGTAATCCGTTTAACCACATCTTGGTTTCGAAAGGAGGCGTTAAAGCCGCCATTTGTAAGATTTCTTTACTTATGTAGTTTTTTTATTATTATTATTGCAAGCATAATGTGATCGAACCGAAATCCGTTGGGTTGTCGAGTTGAACGCGTAGTTAATAGACTCTCATTGCTTACCCTCAAGATAGAAAACCAGCGAGATTTATTTTTTTGTATTGGAAAGTGGTAATAGTAAGCGGACTAAGCTCATGTTAAGTGACCAACACAATCCATCAACATCAGGAAAAATAAGAACAGTTACAGATGCGTGGCCAGCTATTATTTAAAATCAGATAAATAGCTCCAAAATTTATTAGACTAGAAGGTTTGACACTAATTAATTATTCAGTTATAAAATTTTGCCGTCTACGAACATGGGTAAGAATGATGGCATAAATATTTCCTGGCACGTAACAATAGACACCACAAAAAATTGAGGTCACCTGACTCAACGCTTGAGCACTTCAACAATATTCATGTACTCATTCGTCGAAATCAAAGGCTAAATGACCTATTTCTCACAGGCTTCCGGTTCATTTATATTACACCAGTTTACGGAACTTGTTATAATTTGTTAGCGGCGCTCCGTAACTTCCTTTACCGCACTGTAGACTTTCATACTTCAGTTCCCAAGGGCAATGAAAAATGTAGAGTTATAATGTAAGCGAGGTTTATACGAATATGAAATTTGTTTGCACGTGTTATAACAAATATTCTGCATTTTTGTCGTAGCTCGCGCTATGTTTGTTGTAAAAGTAGAAAGTTGACGTGTAAACGAAAAGTTCCATTGAAAGTCAATTTTCGAAGTTGTACGTCTGAGAACGCGGGGAGCATCTTGAGTCGCGGAATACTCGCGCCCTTTGTATGCAAGAGACAGTCGCACGTGACGCCGAACGCCGGCTCTCCGTAGATATTTGGTTTTATAAGAAAACTGGAGACAGATTAGTTCATATTATACGCGTTATTAAAATTCAAAAACTTTAAGAAAACACAACGCGGTGTGGTTTAAGATACAGCTTGTTAAACTGAACTTTGTTGTTATACTTATATATCATTTTAAAGCCATGATAATTTTTATAATTTCACAGTATACAATTCCTAAAAGTGGATGATTTATCGTTTGAGCAAAATAGAACCCACCTGAACCTTCATAGATTGGAGATAAGAATAGGAACAAGAAGGATGTCTTTGTAGTAAAAATTACTTTGACAAACGTGACAAGAGGTGAGATCCTAAGCTGATTATATGTAGGTTTTTGGTTAAACTTACACTATAATTTTATAATGATAGAAAATGACTTTGTTTGCATTATCATCAACATAAAAACTATCGCTGCTTCTAGAAAATGAAAACTATAACATGACTAGTATTTAGTAATCTTTTACACAATAATTATATTTTGTCTCCAAAGGACGTACATTACTGTATCAATTGTTCTCAAAGTTTATTAAATGGTACAAACTGTTCTATTTACATACAAAACCTAACTATTATTCTTAAATTGAAATATGTCATGAATTATACAGTATTCAGCACAAAACGAGTAATAAATCAGGACGATGGAGTGTTTAAGTAATATACATGCATCTTCATTAGAACCATCGGCATTTGAAGGCAACTCGAAGCGAGTCGAAGTTCACAGAGGCTGCATTCGAATGTGTGGACAACGATGTAAATTTAAGTGTTTAACTTTTTATTGTGTTTAATTTTATTTCTTTGTATTGTTGTTATTATTTAAATTATGTATAGCATCGTATTAGAATCATATCTGTAATGGTGTTATATGGTTGTAAATAAATAAAAAGAAAAAAAAACTTTTTAGTAATGTAGTAAAAATAGCAGATTACTTAGATGAAAGGGAAAAGTGCATACGTGTTTTCTTGGATCTCCAAAAAGAATTTGATACTGTGTCTGTTCCAGTGCTCTAAGTCGTGTTATTTGAGAACTATGGGATCAGATCAGGTACACCTCTGTCATGGTTTAAAGATTATATGACCAATAGAATACAAAGAGTACGTGTTGGATCCAAACTTAGTGAGACTGCTTCCAGCTCTTACGGAATTCCTCAAGGAAGTACGATGCGACCAACCCTATTTTTAATATACATAAATGAGTTATGTCAAATACAGCTTGAAAATGCTGATCTACTAATGTTTGCAGATGATACGGTGATACTGTTTCATGAAAAACCTGGGATTTGGTTAAAAATTATGCAGAATATGGTTTAATACATGTTACGAAATGGTTAGAAAATTGTTTACTAACTATAAATGCCACAAAAACCAAATATATAGCATTCCATAAAACAGCTCATTCAAGACCTCCCCAAGATTTAACCATTACGATGCATGCTATATCTTTTTTGTATATCCTTTGTAGTTCTTCATTATCGGGCAACTTTTTTAAATTTTGGTGCAGCTTGTTCCTCTTTCTTACTGATTTTACTACTCCTGGGGTTATTCAAGGTTTTAGTGGCTTGTTCCTTTTTGCTAATTGGACTATCGTTGAGTTATCCTTAATATTTTTTTGTAATGCGTTGGTTAAAGTATATGCATCATGCATCATATGCTCTGGGTATGGATTGACATTTGTGACTGACTCCAAAGTCGCGCTGCTCGGAAGCCATTTCTGCGAGAGTCGCTGCCACATTGACGCAGCGTCACTGACACCGCGTCGGTTGCGCTAGAGCCGATAGAGCGGCCGCTGGCCGACCAAAGCGTCACATTTGCACAGTCACAGTATTATACAGTATGGAATGTATGTATCGATATGTGTTATACAGTTCAACTGACGTTCAAGCGCAGCGTCACTGTATACTTGAGATCTAGAAAATTAGAGTCGAATCTGTGCTCTTTCTTGTGCCGACATTTAGATTAACAGAAAGTACCTTTACTATTTTAATTAAAAAGGATGTTGTCATATATGAGATTCAGTTTAAGAGAGAGTTATCTACACAAGTTTTATGCATTCACTTCACATGCACCCGCCGACAAAAAACGACGTAACCAAAAACATTTCAATCCCATTGTGTTTTGAGCGAAATTCATCTCACTCTTTTACTTATTTGCTTGCATCGGGACGTAATATTGGTGTCTTTATTTTGTCTGTTTAAGCAATCCCGTAGTGAATTTGCTGCATTACAATATTGTTTTTTTTTTAAATTCCGAAGGCATTGGCAATGGCACAACAGCGGACCGTAATTACAAATCCTCCAAGTAATTTAAATAAATTCGTACATCATTAAATTGCTTCATGTTTGACTACCTCTTTTCTTTTCAATAACATGTTTTAATGACGACATCAATGTTACGTAAACGGACTATACAACAGACAAAAGTGTACAGGTACAACACACACACATGCAGGCACATCCTGATCCCTTATACCCATATTATAAATGCGAATGTGAGTTTGTTTGTTTGTTACCGACTGTCATGAAAGTTTGTACACGTGTTTTCAAGAGCATAGTAAATGACAAATTTTAATCCCAAAAAAAGCCTTCCCGACTGATAGAAATATATTACCTACAGTTCAGTACAGTATCAGTTTAAAATGACAACTTCTTGACATTTTGTTATTGTCATTTCATACATTGCGACCGATAAAAACTTTTTTTACATTTATCTGTAGTTAATAATATCGCGACATCAAGTTCAAAAATTTCCACCTAGGAAAACAGGAAACGTATGCGTGCTTGCAAAGCCGCGGGCAACTCTAGTCTGACATAATTGTATGTAGTGATAATGTGGTATTTTATGTAGGATTTTTTTTATACTAAAAGTGTCTCAGTCCGCATAAGTATATGGAAGAGTAAGGAACTGCACGATAGTTTCAATGGCACCCTAACAGGGCCTGTTGTGGACCAATTATCTTCCGTGGCTTGGCTACGCTTCAGCAACCACTTTGGGGAAATTGAATGTTTTGTCCTTGCAATTATGGACAAAGTCATCGTAAAGAATAACTACCGGAGGCATATTCTAAAGGACGGGACGATTAAAATTTGTCGATGCATGTCTTGGCCCGGTGAATCATTAGACATATCGTCACCGGCTGTTCTCGCCTTGCGGACGGTGCATACTTGCATAGACATATCCAAGTGGCCAAGACTATATCCACCAGAAACTTGCCCTTAAATGTACCCTTGTGGATACTGGGATACTGCAGTACCAATACCAGCCATCTCTAGTTCTGGAAAGTAGTCGACATTAATACGCTATATTGCGACCGATCTATTATCACAGACAAAGACCCGACGACATCGTGATAATAGACCATCTGAGACTCGTGGAATGTTGGTCGATGCCACTGTCCCGCATAACGAGAATCTCGCGAAAGCTGAGAAGGAAAAGTTGATTAGAAAAAGTATTTAGACTTGGCTCACAAGATTACCGCCATGTGGGGTATGAAATCGACTACCATTATTCCGATAGTCGTATTGGTGAACGGACTTTTAGCGAAGAGCTTCGATCAGCGTCTTAAGAAGCTCTCGTTAAACACTTGGATAAAGAGTTTGATACAAAAAGCGTTAATTTTAGAGTCTTCCCATATTAACTAACTAATAATCCCTGACACATGAAAGATCTGTGGCGGTTACCAACGTGCAATAGGGGACTTAACTATGAGGTTTGGTAGATTGTATGGTTTCAGTTCATTGCATTTCTCATGACTTACGACTTTAGTACGATAACGTTGTAGATAGTGGCTTTCTTATAAAGTTTACAAAAAATCATTGTCGTCAATAATTCATCGAAATATTATACTTAGCATAAAATGCTGAAGATATTTGTGTAGTCCGCCAACATCTAAATTGTTTATAAAGTTAGTAAAGAACTACTAAATAATTAAATAATAAGTTATCTCTTAATTTAAATTTGATATATACTATCATCCAAATGAAATCCCAGACGGAGTAACGTTTGCATCAAAATATAAGTAAAAAATATGCATGAAAATAATGCAGCTCGGGGAATGAAGACAAAGTACGGGTAAGGTTACAGTCGGTTGAACATTCGACAGCGTCATGAAGATGTATTATGTAAAGAGTAAATATCTAACAGAGACTGCTCCATATTTTTTTCAGTGGTAACTTCTTCGATCACGACCGAAGTTTTTATTTTAAAACACAGGGAAGAATCAGAAAATTTCATTCGATCCAGACGTGAAATGTAAATATAAATAAAATATTTTAAAATCAATACAATATGGAGTTCAAAAGCAACTTTTGCTTGCAATTAGTTAAAAGTTGAATCTTGAATTTAATTAATAGATAAAATTGAGGTGAAATTTAGAAACTGGTAAAAATAACTTGTTGAAATTTCAATACAACTTTTTGTGGTTCGATTTAGTTGCCCACATCCTAATGCGAAGTACGAAGACAAAAATTGTATAATTTTTGTTTAAACACTGTTTTCTCACTTACGCGCATATAATAAACAAGTAGAAGACTTATTTCCTAAAGATATACGCAGCCGACGATTACACGTTATTGTACATATGGAGTGAAAGTTAACTGTGCCATAACGATGTCAATTAAAAATTTAATCACATGTCTTTCGACACCTTTGGATGATTGCCGTGAGTGTTTTTGACACAGAATAATGGCGAACCATTTCTTAATAACAAATTATAAAAGTCGATGGATTTATCAACAAACCGAAAACAAACGAAACGAAACCCGGTAGGCGTTGACCATAATTCATTGTATACACTTTTAAGGTTTATAAAGGATGCGCAGGTCATAGAGGCCAGGTGTGAGGCGCGTGCGCTTCCGTTTCCTTAGTCCGTGTGTCGCGCGAGGGACAGGTGGACAGTATTGATTAATGACTGGCCCGCTATAAACCACCCGGGAATTATTGTCTTCAAACTAAAATAAACTACCACGCTGCACGATTAAATAAATAATTAATGTTATTGATTAAAACTGTAACTTGTAAACGCATAATAAATTATATAACTGCCTACAATTAATAATGAGATTCGTGAAGTAGATAGAGTCAAGCGATTGGTGATATTGTACTATGGTTAGAGTACAAGGCAAATACCACATTATGTGGCTGATGCCCAATTAAAGAAAAACGGCAATAGTTGACCTTAGTAGCTAGCTTACGATTGTAGTAATCCACTTGAGTTCTGTACACGAATTACCTTTAATTTTTTATTTTTAAAAATTGGTTTCTAATATTCGTCTAGAGTGTACAATAACACGGTAACTAGACAATAATAAGCTCAGTAAGAAGCGAATGTCTACAAATCTGAAGTTGTAACAACTCTAAAGTTAAAGCCTCGAGATATTTTTTTTAACATCGTAAAAGAAAATGTGCACAAAATGGAAAGTTTATTCTTTCGAAACATTTGCTCTTGCCTTTTGTGTTAGCACCTTGAATTCACATGCATGAACTGTAGTCTTCGGTATGTTATAGATGCGGACGTAAAACTGATTTTGTTTTCCCTAGTTCGGACATGACGGCTTCACGCATGCTAGGTCAGCAGGATGTAATGTTTTTATTTTCATTTTTATTAATTGGTTGGATGGGAAAGAGTTGGGAGTTGTAATATGTAGGTGTATTCAATACTTCTTACCCTTTTTAAAGTCAAAGTAAATGTACTTTAGAAACAACTTCAACTTTTATTAAATTATTTACATGCATATTAAAACGTTAAGTCTCTTATTTCAAATAAATAATCTTAGCTTCAAACAAACAGCACTTGATGATCCACTGCGGAGATTTTTAGGAGAATTTTAAGACATCTGAACCTCCAACGACTCTTGTTTATCGACGAACTTTTTTTTGCATTTGCAAAAAATAATTTAATAATACATATAACTGTGCAATAAAATGCCAGGAACATAGTCAGATAAAAAATGTACAGTTATGTTATGCATAAAAATGTATAGATTAAAAATGAAAGCGCAAACTGTGCAAACAAAGTGAAACGTATTGCTTAACAAAACAAATTAAAGTAAGGAACACTGTGGGCTTCTTATTATGAGAAAAGTTAAAAGTAGCGGCGCAGACAAAGTACAAAATAATTTAATAATAGCTGGTGAGCTTTACTTGAGAATTTCCAACGGGCTCTTTATGGTATGAAAATAATAAACCGTCGGATGCGCGTCTTGGAAATACACGTCGTTACTCACGGAAGGTAGAACAAGAACAAAATTTCCGGCGGCCGGCATCGAGCGCGGCGCCGAGCCCGTGTGTGTATTGTTGCAATTTCAAAAATTCCCATTATCGTGCAGCGTGAATAGGAGAGAAATAAGGAAAGTCGGACAATGGAAGGTATGGGCAGTGCTAGTGGCCGGTCTCCGAGCAACCTCGCGCTCCAGTGCTCGCCGAGTGCGGACCGACTCGGATGACAAACGTATATGTCGTAACATGTTGCGGGATGCACTCGTGTTATTATCGTTGTCTTGTTAATAAATATATAGTTGAAATGGATGCCTTCCGATAATATTACCGGAGAGTATTATATATCATATTGTACATGTATAATATGTGATGATACTATGGAAAAAAGGGTAGTAAGCTAGGGCTGGGGCTATTAGCTGAGTGATTCGTTGTCCCGATGACACATCTAGAAAGCCTGGATGTATTCCAAAATAGAATTCGTCTGATTCCAAAACTTTATACCATCAATTCTAAGACTGTGTGATATAAAACTTTAATTAAATGTTTTTTTAGTTTATGATAAATGTGAAACAAGTTCTGGCGCTACAAAGGCCTTTCTTATATAAATGAACTAGAGCTCCGTATCTATATCAAGTTTAATATAATAATCTGTATCTATATCAAGTTTAACTGAAGTATTATCCATAAGTACTAAAGTTGCAGGTAGAATGTGTAATTAATTCCCGATGGACAATAGACAACGGAGCGATAGCGAGGGGACGACATGAACAATATAACCTGGCATCGTATTCGGCCCGGTGTCCTGTGAGCTGTCCACTTTAAAAAAATGAGCATTCACGTCCTTTATATTAACTGCGGTAGGTTTTGTTACGTATCAAGGTATCATTAGG
>JWHW01047862.1:119530-130284 GCA_000931545.1 Papilio glaucus | reverse complement strand
ACTTTAAACTGCTCTGGTGTAAAGTTTCAAAAATGTCGCTTAATACAATTAGCCCGGAACCCGTCGATATGCATACACTTTTAATTTGCACATTCAATGAGATATTTCTTGATATATTTTATCGAGATAAGAAAACTTACCATTGTGATGTAACACGGTAACTAATAAATCGAGGTGTCCGGCTGAATAAAATCTATTATCGCTTAAAGCGCTACCGATGTATTATAACGATTCTTTGTCTATTCACATACCGGAACAATATTTCACGCAACTCGATAGCAAGTATGTGTACATCACTTAACTGTACACAATGCTACACGGACGATTTATCGTGTACACCGCGCCTGATAAAGCGTAGACAATAGCGTATCAGATGGCGTGGCGATCGGTTGCTACACGTGTATGCTTTTAGCTCTAGACTTCGACACCCAATTACGTGTAGCCCCGTCGCCGGCGTCGTCCATCACGGCCAAACGAGCGCCTGTTTTTATTACACGCATCGGAAGGATAGAAAAAAAGCGGTGAGCTCAAGTAAATAGGCCCCTTTCGACTGATTCAGACCAATTAAGGTCACTTAAAAAATGTTTGATGTTATCGACCAACGTAGGTTGAAATTAATTCAACGAAACAATAAAATATGAATCGATTTAGTTTAGATCAAATAATATTCAGCAAGAAAAATGAATACAGAAGTTTTAAATGATTTTTATTATATGTGTCATATTTCTAAAATTGGTATCTAGGTCAAGTATAAAGTGAGTGTGGCGTAGGATTAAAAAGTTTAATGTAATTATATTAAGTAAGGATTAAAAAAGTAATAATTATATTTACATTTATTTAAAAAAAAGCTCTAAAGAAATTTCTTTAAATCTTTTATATACCTACTTAACTTAAATCCTCTGTTTTCACCGAAAAGTTTTCCCTGTGAGTATAGATTTTTTTACTACTAATGGTTGTGGTGTGGTGGTACTATTTATTGAGATTTTGTTTTATTAAAGTTTTTTTCCTTTACAATAAAATTCAAGCAGGGAAACGTTATGGAATTAGATTGCAATGTTATACGAAGGCATATAAGGACCACCTATCCTCAACGAAGTAGCGCACTATGCTCCTTATGTTTTAATAATGAAAAATAAGCGTCCTTGAGGGTACGTAAAAAGAGTATAATAAATATCTCATAATATTATTTTCTTAACATAACAGTATATTGCATCATATTATATAATAAATAACACAATGTACCATATACTCTTATTAAAAATTCCTGCGTACCTCTTTCCATGTTGATTTAAACTAAACGAATACTATAAGCACTAAAGCTACAAACCCAGTGGGGTAAGCAGAGTTTTCTTTTTAGTTATTATAATATTGATACTTTCATACGCATGAATGTATGTATTTAAAATATAATGACATGGCCCGCATTTTGTAATGGTCCCTTTACCTTAAACTGCTTCTCTATAGTAAATTAGAAAATAATAACTAAATAGAAAAAGGTCCGTTTTTGGATTAAAATCAACTTTAAATTTTATTTACAAAACCGTATCTTATCGTATCGTAATCAGAAAGGGTTTGAACAGTACATAAAATAACAGTACCTAAGTATTTTGTTAATTAAAAGCTTTGTCTATGTCAAAAACACAACAATACACGCTCGGATATATTACATACGTCGTTTGAAATAAACGCTTTGAATCCAACGTTAACAGTTATCTTTCCAATTAAGCGTCTGCGTGTAACTAATTGTGTCATTTATAATAACAAAACCTTAACAGCCGTCGCTCTACCCATCGGCGGGAGGGTGTGAGTTAATTGTACGAAGAATTTCACAAAAAGCTGTAAAACTCGCATTGTGACATAAAAGGATGTTGTAATAAAAGTGGGGTGTGAATCCCCCGTCCCCCGAAGCGCCGACGTCATTACGCATCAAGCAGTGCCTTTGCCGTCCGCGCTGCCTCCATTTTTCACACCTCAATGGACACATCTCAAACTGAACTGGATATGAAATCTGAAGTGCTCACGAGTAGGTATCTGTAAAGGCGGAGAGATAATAGTTTCCACTCACCTATTTCGTTTTACACTGCAGTTGCAACTTCGTCATATATCAGCATTTAAAATTATTATATTTTTTAAACGATATATTACAAAATTCTAATAGAAAACATAACAAAATCACCGTTATGGTTTATACTAAAAGTCATAATTGAGATTACTAAGGTAGGTGGTTTTGTTTTGTGTCTACCGTGTTTTTATAGTTTTGATAAACTACAGTTAATGACCCATACTATACGTATAAAGTAGATTAAGATTTTATAAATTTATAGGATATGGATTATTAGTCATTTTTTGTATTTAGAATATGTAAAGCTATCTAGAGCTGTCCCCGCGTGTGAGTTTCAATATTACACATTAATATAAAAACTTAAGACTATGTTACCGGTGAATAATTTCCTATTTTAATGGTGTCAATAGTTACAGTGATTACAAACAAATAAAATTAAATAATATTAGTATCGTAAATATAAGTAAGTCGCAGTTTAAATTAATGTTACGGAAATCATTTTTTTTTATCGCAGTGCCACATCGGTACGCGCGATTCACGAAAAGCCTTGGCTTAACATTTATTCTCCATAAGAAGAGAACAGAGAAGTCTATCGAAGCGATGACTCGAAGAAATAATTTGACTAATTACTTACGTAATTTTTGCTTCATCTCATTTTAAAGCCTTGTCCTGTCAGCAAATTTAGCATTTGAGTAAAAGTCACGTGTTTCAATTATGCACCCTCGCTTAAATATTACAGCGGCACAAGTGGGGCTATGACTCAATTAATTTTAATACAAAAACGAGGTCAATAAATTCATATATAAAGGTTTTCTTACCAGGAAGTATCTCTTACGAACATAATTATTAGCCTCTTCGGTTGGGGTGATAAAATAGAGATGATTTAAATTTAATTAATACAGTTTTCATCAGAGATCTTTGTACGAGTGAATGGTGATGAACAAGTAATCGTTTTTATGGTCAAAAGATTAATTTACGACAAAATTATTATTGTGTTTAAGAGATTCGTCTCGTCTTCGGTGAATTTCATAATCACATCACCTCAAAAAAAATTAATTAACTAAAAAGTTATGTCTGACAACCCATATCAATGAGTTTGAAATCAATGAGGTCATTCGCATCTTCTAGCTACCAGAGAGCACTCAGTTATAAATTGACCATTCCAACATTCATTTAACGTGACTTCTATTTTGATATGGTTAAGAGTTAATGACGTGTGAACATATTTAAAGAATATCGAAGAAAGTTATCTATTATAACATAAGGTCGTGACTAACCTAGGGGAATACCGTAACCATTACTATACTAATACGCACAACCATAGTTCTACGATAATGCGTATGTGTAGGACTATGAACAACACACCTAAATCGATAGTATTATGTTACCGACCGCCTGTATAATTTACACACCGCATGTAGACACAATGTTTAACAATCAATTTCGCTTTGCAGCGTAAAAAATAATAGTCAACTCGAAACGCCGCAGCGTTCCCCCCGTGACATATATGGAGGCGGCATCATGTGTCACAATGCCGATAGACATCAGTTCCCGTCGCGGCGTAATGCTAAAGTGATTTTTATTACATTCGATTCGGTCGCTTTGTTCATATTGTAGGGCCTCACCTTCCCGACGATAAGTCTCGCGAGACAACATAGCGCATTGCGTCGCTGTGCTATTATCAAATATTATTGAAATATATCATCGATCTTGACAATTGTGAAAGTGTTACGTTCCCCACGAGCTGACGTTTTGTTTTTTATGCAAGAAAAACAAAAACCATGCTGTTCTGGTTTGATGACGGCAGCAAGGTGAGATGTTAGCAAGGAGGTCACCAAAGTCTCAAATATTTTAGCGAAAGATGATAGCAAGAACACAGAACGATAATTTGACACATTCGCTGGGATCGCCTTTCTTGAGTATCGGTACCAATTCAACAATACCATTCGTCAGGAAATATTCCGGTTGACAACGATGTATTAAAGATTAATTCCAGTGGAAGCACTACATACTTCCACAACACTTGATAAATATTGGCGGAACCCCATCAGGTCCAGAAGCCCTGCGAACATCTAATTTCTTTATTACTTTAGTAATTTCGGTTTCGCTAAAACACAGATGGCTTAACATCTTTGAGGGAAAACGCTACGTTCTTCTAGTGCTGATATAGCGCATTACGCAGAAGGGTCCACGAAATTAGAAGCAAAGTAAGAAACAAGTAGGTTACATATGTCGTTACCAATGGAGGCGTTTTTGTCGAACAGTGTTACAACGGACGGTATAGAAGATTTCGAAAAGCGCTTAGATTTTAAAAAAGAACAGAAAAATCGGGTTTTTACAAATACTCCTTTCAATTCGAGCGACGTAAGTCTTATAACATTTTTTTACATACTTTTACACAGCAGTTTAAATTCTAATTCATCCCGAGTATTTTTATATGTTTTGAAACGTTTCCTAAGTTTTTTTTTCTCATGTATTGTTTAATTAACGACTTACTAAACCAGACTGGGTATTTTGAATTTCGTGGCTTTGTGATCGGTATCGTTAAACGTATAATCGAACGTAAGCAATCATAGAAGGTGGCTGTCATAATGTTGACATCAGTTCCGCAACCCCGAAAGAGATCATTCTAGTTTATGTCGTTAAATTTTGCTAATACGTTATCGTAATAAGCTTTCAAGAAATTCTATTTAACATGAACCTTCTGGGTCAAAAAGTTATAATTAAAATGCTTCAGATGTATTAATACAGGGGAATGATGATTATTGACTTTATAAATAGGATCAAGACATTCTTCTACTAAACAATGGCCCATCTTTGAGGTACATAATACAAGGTCTAAAATTTTGTTATTCATGTTATTCATGATTGACTTTGATATCGCAATGAACCACCTCCATCCTACCTCCATTTTTAGTATTTATCTCCTCCCCCGTCAAAACCTCTGTGGACATCATCGCCAAGGAATTAAAATTAACGAAAAAAATTAGGGAAATGTTCATAAAAAGAATTAAAGACATGTAGTAAGTATATCGTCGTATGTTTATCTCGATCTACACCAAATAAGCATAATATATATTAGCAATAATAAAATATTGCTTAAATAAAAGAAGAAATGAAAACATGTTTTCACCAATTGCTCATATTTGTTTAACGAAGCGTACCAAACGATCGAAAACACTCCTTATTTTTTGCATTGCCAGACTGGAAAATCTCTTGTTAAGGAAATTTTGACGGGTAGGGGCAAAATTTAATTAAATATAAATTTTCAATTTCCTATTAACAAAATAAGTAATTGGATTGTTGAGGTGATTGTTACACTTTTTTTCATTTTCTTTTTAAATACCTTGTTATTGCTTATAACTTGTAATAAACGCAATTAAAATATTTTTCCGATAACAATCTAGATTATGGAATCACTTGGACTACTTTAATATTTGATACATATACTAGAGCAATAATCGCCAGTTTTTTCTAGACACGAGATTACGTAAAAACTAGTAAGTCTTAAGATAGTGCCTAAATATTAGCCAAGTGTTCTTTTACAATTTTTTCTTGTTTCGCCTCAATTTACTGTACGTAAAATTAAAAATTGTTCAGTGATTACATTCTTAGTATGCTGTGCACATGTTCGTTGCAGCTGCAGGTGTTAATCAAACTGTGGCACTGCGATAAGGTTTCTGGGGCGAGCAAGCCTTATGTCGCTTCGGCACGCGACCGCAAATTATGCGCACAGATACGCAATATCTACGCATGACTTACACTTAGAGCATAAAATTGGATAATACTATGTGGAACATATTGCCTTTGGCAGTGTATCCATTCAGTTGCGACAAAGACACCTTCAAGATTAAATTAGTCAATACTGATTGAGGATTCAATATGCAAATATGTGCAATCTTTAAAAGGAAAGAATATGATGTAAAATACAATAAAGGGTAAACATGTAATTTTATGCAAAATTGTTATTTCCCTATCCTATAAATGTTACCATAATCTTGATTGTCGGGAATGTCGCTATAAAGGCAAAACAAGAAAAGGCCTACCACATTTTGGTTGGCTTTTTTGTTAAATTAAACTAAGACAGAGTGGTAATTGTAAGTCGCTTTTTACCGAGGTTATATGTTTAATATCTAATGCTGCAAGAAATTAGTTTTTTTTATGGAAGAAGGTGGCAAACGAGCAAGCGGATCACCTGATGTTGAGTGAGCTCTACCCATAGACATCCGAAACAAACAAAAATGTGTTGCAGATGCGTTAGACAGGAAAAAAGATATTTCCTTTTCCCCGTTAATCCAATCCTTTGGCTGTTCCCATCCTATGCTTATGCAGAAAGGGTGGGAAAGGTAAGAGGACTGAAATTAGTCCTCTGGCACCTCTCTCATCAGACGAAACGCAGAGTACTTCTTCTTTCTTCACGTCTGTTTTTTGTGAGGTCGTGGTATTTCACCGGTCAAGCCAGCCCATTCGTGCAACATATATTGTTGTTGTGGGCTCTAACCACTGTTTATTTTTTAAAGGTCTGTTAGTAAAAATTCTGTAAAGTACGTTTTTGTGGTTATTTTTTTAGTATCGTATTACCGGTTTGTGAGTATTAATTTTTTAATTAAATGACATTAGTGTTTAATTTTTTCTTCATAAAAATAAATAAAAAAAATGTTTTTTGTAGGATAAACGATTTAGTAATTTAAAATTTATAACTATACAGTTAACGAAAGAAATACAATATCTTTTAATTTAGACCTATTTACTCGTACTCCCTTTAAAATCGACGATAAATGGGGGCTCTTATTTTTTAGGAAAATACCTGTCTATGTATACTCGTATATATGTATGTATGTTTGCCTCTAAAGATAACTGATATATTTACATAATGCTGGCAATTCATATGCATAGACGAAAGCCACGTAACGACATCGAAAATAATAAGCCGATTCCTTCCGTACAATAGCTGTTCCTGTGGTGCTACTTGGAAGTGTAATTATCATACAATGTAAAAATATCTATACTTTAAAATAAATGTATAGTTAAGCTTTAAGTGAACGTTTTGGGTGTAGTTTGAATGGAAGGCAGTCTGAAAGTGGCAGCTGAACATAAAGGAATGGAGAACGGTGTACCTCGAGATAGGCACTCTGAGCCGGCTTGTAATTTTAGATATCGAGCCTCCCCCCCTGCCCCTCTCCGACACCCGTCGCGCTCGGCTCATCTCGAGCCGACTACGGATTAGAATGAAAATATAACGCTTTATTATCTTCCCTTTGACCGTATGTCTTACCTTTACCGACCTCCTTTTTGTCTGTTGCTGAAGCTGAACGAATTTATTGATTAATCCTTTTTGCTATTTTAAAGTTTTCATTGTGTTGTATTTTTGAATATTTACTTATCTTAGTCTCTTAATTTATATTTGCTAGGTTTTTACAAGAGTACATTTTCAAGTTTCTGGAAGAGTTCATTTTCTTCGTTTAAGGATACAGTTTTTTTAATACCCTCACATAATTTCACTTTTACAAATAGCAAGATCACAATGTATTAAGTAATGCCTACACATCTGAGGAATATAAACATCAAAGGAAAAATCAAGGAATTATTTAAGCAAGAATTTCAAGAAACAAAAATTAATTAGAACCTACAAGGCTTAATTCTTAATTTTTTTTAAATTCTGAAACATTAGTCCATCAACACTATTTATACATTGGGTGGTTGATAGTCAAAGGAAATGTAGGTCATCAAAGGCACGTTTCAAGGAGCTGTATAGATTATGCTATAAACGTCATTTATCTGTCGCGAGGCACTGGGTGTCTCTTTGTTAAAACATTTGTGACTGCACCATTTTCCTCCTTCTATTATTTCACATATAATTTATGGCACGTCTTAGGTTCACGTTTTCTTTTCGAAAAATAACTTCTCATTCTTAAAGGTTAAGTAAAAACATTCTTCGGTGTTATACTTCTCAATGTTTCCTTAGGACCATTTGAAACGTTATTTCTTGGATACAATTGAATAATTTAATGTAAAATGTTTCTGTTTGTATAAGATGGAACATATAAATAAAAAGTTTTCTGTCTCTTCGCCTTTTAATGCTAGCAAAGTGCTGAGATCAAAGTATCCTATGCTATATATTAAAGTTTTATTCGACGGCGCGCGCGGCCGCTCCGGCCGGCAATTTCCTTTTCAATTACGTCTACTTGAAATTAAAAAAAATACAATTTTTATTTGTGCCGTGGTAATTAAAAAGGGATTCTCTAATGAAAAGGTATACCGCCAGTTCCGGGCGCTCCTCTCAATTTTGCTTCCGTTTGTTTGTTCCGCGAGGGCCACGCCTCCGGCCGAGGCAAAGGGTTGTCGATGCTAAGCTTGTTATAATGCGTGCTCTCTAACATTTAATGTTTCATAATAACTGAATACTAAAATTGCTTACAAAATATCTCTATAAATACATCATACTTATGTTCGTTTAATTTACCCTTTTCTATTCTATTCTTTTCTTTTTTCTATATTGTTTTACGTACTTACGTATGTAAGTAATTAAATTATTTTTTACTTGTTACATGATTTTTACTGATATTCTCTGAGTGTATGTTTGTGTAATTTGAAATAAAATGAGCTGACACTTACTTTTTATGTCAAGCGTGTCTTCGCTATGTATTTCCTTGAATAAGATTAACTATTGGCTAAAAGCTAGAATTTTACGATATCTGTAAGAATTGTCAACAATAGATCATTGTTATATTTACTATCATCATAAATCTTATAAAAGTGCAACTTTTAAGAGTTGTGTTGTGTTTTTATCATATATTTTATTTTATTCTCCATATATTTTACATTTTTATCGGGGAACATTTAGGTCTGTGTACGATATGAAATTAAAACTAACAAAATCAGTAATCTCAAAAGAACAACAATGAAATATTTATGTTTTTGTGTTATAATTGGCCAGTTAATTAAGACATAAAAATGTCTTCAACCCTGCTGAATAATAATAATTCGGTTTCCAGTACACTCTGGACGGAACGAAATCTTGAGAATGTAACGAAATGTTTTCTTTAGCGCTCAAAGTAATAAGGTTTCATTTTTGTCTACAGTCGGCAAAAACTATATAGAGTGCAATTGTCCTGTTATTTGCTTGTTACCTAAAACTCGGGTTCCACAGCCCGTATTCTATCGTGTTTGACTTGAACTTGAGTTTTTTCCGATATTGAAGAATTTTGTAATCAAATTACTTTACTTAAATATACGATAATAGAAGACACGCGATAATAGAAAGACTATTTAAAGCTATTTCAGCATATAATCAGAGAATATGAAAAATATAATATGTGTAATATAATAGTCGGTCGTCCTTGAATATTCGAAAAACATCTGTTAATAATATACTATATTTAAAATAGCAATATCTAAAAAAATACTTCTCTAAAGTACTTTTCATGTTATCAGGTTATTTACAATATAAAAAACCTAATTCAACTTTTACTTAGCGACTAGATGTTGCCCGCGGCTCGCACGCTACAGTTTCTTATTTTCCTCGCTGGGAATTTTTGTACCTTGAAGTCGAGTATAATAACTTGGAATAAAATAAATAAATATACGCTCACGCTCGTAACCCAGAGGGGTAGGCAAAGATTATGGATTTCCATTTGGCGCGATCCTGGCACACCTCTCTCGCTTCTTCTACATCCGCTTCTTCTACATCTACGCATACAAGCTCGTCGGTTACGGGTACTCCTCATATCGCCCTTCTTTAGTATGTTACTGATCTGATCGATATAAGTTCTACTTGGACGTCCTCTGCCACCTGCCACTCACTTTTGCAACATAAATTTGTTTCGTTACTCTCCCTTCATTAATCCTTTCAAGATGCCCGAACCACCGAAGTATACCTTTCTCAATTCGAGTCACAACATCCACTTTTAAACCACACTTTTCCCTTATAACGCTATTTTTAATCCCATCTCGGCACAGCAGTAACTCTACTAACATGCTTTTCCTGCCAAACTCAACTTTCACTTCCATACATTAAAGTGGGGTGTGGTCATAGACACTTGCTGACTCCTCACTACTGTACCTATAGCCCCATTCATTTTATTACCCGCATTCACTCGTCGTTCAAAGTGTCTACCATCTTTACTAAACATACATCCTAAATACGCAAACTCTTCCACCTGTTCCACTTCTTCAACGTTAAAACTTATATCAATTACTGTCTTACTTTGTTCTCATTCAAACACCATTACTTTCGTTTTGTCTACATTCATCTTCATACCTCTACCTTCCGACGAATCATTAATTACATTCAGCATAAATTGTAAGTCTTCCGCCGATGACACAAATACGACCTGGTCCAACGATCAGGTCGTATTTGCGTATATATGCCGATGAGTATAAGAGACATTCCACAATCTTCGTCTTTCAAAGCTTTCAAACAATCATCCATAAAGAGTTTGAACAACAACGGGAATGCTACACTGCCTTGTCTTAAACCTTTATTGACGCTTAACCAGTCTGAGTAGGACCCGTTAATTCTAACACAAGCAGTAGACTCTTTATAAAGAAATTTTAACGCTTGTAGATCACTGTTCAATCCAAACGCAACTTAGGTTGACCATAGGTCATGGCTTTTAACTTTATCGTATGCTTTTTCTAAATCTACGAGGACGCAGAAAATTTTTTGGTTTACAGCCAAAAACTTCAGCAG
>JWHW01047862.1:101317-117585 GCA_000931545.1 Papilio glaucus | reverse complement strand
GAATAACGAAACAAATTTATGTTGCAAAAGTGAGTGGCAGAGTTGGTAGGGGACGCCCTAGGAGAACTTATATCGATCAGATTAGTGGTTTATTAAAAAAGGGCGATATAAGGAGCACCCATAACCGACGCGCATGCGTAGATGTATGAATGTAGAAGAAGCGAGAGAGGTGTGCCAGGATCGCGCCAAATGGTAATCCATAATCTCTGCCTACCCCTCTGGGTGACGGGCGTGAGCGCATATTTATTTTATTTATTTATTCTTTCATTTAGTACTTCAGCATAAAGTTTTGCAACCCACAATGCTAAGTGGGCTGATTCCTCGGTAATTTTTACAAATATCCCTGCCATCTCCACAGAATTGAGACCTTATCATTCAGAATACCCCCATTCTCATCATGAACAACATTCATTCTCGATTGTACTGACTTTTCTTTGGCATTTTTGACCGATTTTCAAAACACTTGTATATTTGCCTGGAAGTCGCCAGACAATCTTTTGTCATCCCTCTCTTTTCTTTCTTGCTTGTTCCTATACACTCTCTTTCTCAAACAACGGAATCGTAACTCAATTCTTTTAATTTCTTCATTCGTATAATCTTTTTTTTTATATGAGAAGGGGGCAAACGAGCTGCGAGAACACTGAGGTGATCAACGTCGCCCATGGACACCTGCAACACCAGAGGTACTGCAAACGCGTTGCCGGCCTTTAAGAAAAAGATGAGCTCGCTTCTTAGGGTCCTCCCTAAGTCGTACTGGTTTGAAAATACCGCTGAGGACCAACCGTTCCACAGCGCGGCTGTGCGTGGTAGAAAGTTTCGCGAGACCCGCACTGTGGAGGAATGCCAGCCATCCAGGTGGTGTGGGTGATACCTGGCGGTTTGTCGTACCGTCCGATGACGAAACTCGGCAGCAGGAATCGTTGCAAGCATTTTTTCGGAATACTCCCCGTGGTAAATACGGTAAAAAATACAGAGGGAACTGACGTCCCTCCTCCAAGGCCAAAGTATCACAAGCCGATCGGTAAGAGCTCGGTCGTTGACATTTCGAATCGCTCGCCGTTGTATGCGGTCAAATGGAAGAAGCTGGTATTGGGGTGGTCCCGTCCAGAGTTGCGAGCAGTATTCCATGTGGGGCCGAACCTTGTATAATTGAAGGCGGTGGCCCGGCAGGGAATACTGCTTCACTGTACTGAGTACACCCATCTTTTTAGAGGCCAACTTGGCCTTGTCTTCCAAGTGACCGCGAAACTGAACGTGACTCGATATGTCAACGCGGAGAATACCGATACCGGCTGTGGCAACCAGAGGAGTGCCTTCAAAACGAAGACCCAAGACAAAGGGTTGTTTTTTAGCGGTAATAGCGCAGACTTGTGTCTTTATGGGATTGAAATCAACAAGATTTTGTCGACCCCTATCAGAGACTTCACTCAATAGGATCTCCAGTCCCGACACAAGTTTAGTCCGTTTCTCATCGGCAGTAGCCCGAGAAACGTTATCTGATTTCCTGAGTTTTGGTGCCAGTAATTAGAGGCATTCTTCTTCCATTTGAACTTTCCTATTCCACCATACCGTGTTAGCGTCCTTCCTCTTACTCACTCCACATGCTTCAGTCGCGGCTTCCACTAGCCCATTCTCAATTTTACCCCAAACATTCTCAACATCCATTTCTTTCAAATTCCTTTCATTTAAGTTGCAATTTTATCTTCAAGACAACTTAAATATTTTACTTTAACGCTATCGTTTTGGAATAACTTGGAATTTAGTAACATCAAAAAGTTGTTGTTACTGGCCATGGTAATGTATGTCATGTACCAAAATGTCAAATATATGTTATTGTCGAGCCATGCCACCATGCAACCTACATTAGATTTTATTTTTCTATCCTGTATGTCATTTTCTGTATCCCTGACAATATGTGTGAAAAATTGCATGATGATCGGTTGAGTAGTTTATGCGTGAAAGCGTAACAGACAAACAAACGCATTTATAATATTACTTGGAATTCAGATTACAAGTAATTTCGCAACAAAGAAACTCGAAAGTCACCTAAAAAGTAGTAAGAATCTAATCCAGATTTGTAAATATGAGTAGTGAGTGAGGGCTGACTTGACTACAAAGGCTTCGTAATGAGCCGGAAGTGCGAGCGATTGGCGCCGCGCTGTGTCGTCTTCCTGCGCCTCGGGTGCTGTTTGCTGTATTACTTCTGTACAGCATTGTCGCTACTTTGCGATCGATAAAGTATTGTTTCATTTCCAGGTAATATTGACGGTTCGGTAAATTGTAGATTATTTTATTATTGGTCTGTTATTAAATGAATACGTAGCCAGCTTTAATGTTGAACGGTATGAAATTATTATTTTAATTACATACACTGGAGGGCTGACGTAGGGCGTTTCACAATTATACATTTTTCCTGCCACACCCGGGTATAAACTTAGACCTATAGAAATAAACTTCTTTGTTATTACGCTATGCGAATCGAGCCTCATCCCTGCCTACTCCTTTATAAGGCCCACTATTTACAAAAAAAAAACTTTCAACATGTATTATTTTACAACTACAAGCCTATATATTTAAGAAGGTAGATGTAACGGATGTAAAAGTCAGAAACACGTTGTAATTTCAAGACGATAAACATCTTTGGGACACGGCATTAACTGCGTATTTGAATGTAATCTTATTCCAAATCTCCTACCAGGTTGCCGACGGACGAATTTATATTGTAGTAATTTCTTTGAGTATCTTTCAGTAGAGTAAGTGGAGCATTCATTAGAATTTTAAGCGTCAAAGTTGGGAATCCGTATGTACTTTAGCGAGTAACTTAGGCAAGTGTAGAAGGGTGTTTCCTGCTTCCCCATCTTAACATCAAATGATTAGCCGCACGGACGGATTCTACCTATATAGGAGTTTACGTGCTTCAGACACGTAGCGAGCGTTGATTTCCACCTTCACATTTTCTTATAGTTCTTTAAGACACATATGTAACCCCTTTTACTAGTAAGATAAATATATAAAGATTGCATTAATAAAAATAAAAAGCAATCTTGTTTAAAATAGATAAGGTTAGGTTTTATATGACCTCGTATAAATTATTAGAACTTAAATATTTCTAGTATTGTGCTTACAGCCCAAAAATAAATAAATATTAAAAGTCTTTGGGACACAGCTTATTTTCATGTCATTATGTAACTTATTATATCTTGTTCTATACATATTAGACGGGGTGGTTAGTAAGAAAATTGCTTTTCACGCTGCGGGTTCGCTGGGTTCGATTTCCATTCACGTCTTTAATATGATCATATATTCACGTAAAACTTTGACTTGTTTGACTTTAAGATCTTGAACAATGTACATAATCAGTTGGTTGCGATGGCTCTGGTCTATGCCTTCAGGGAAATTTCAGGGTAAAGGAGGTTATAGAGGTTAAAATCTCAGTTAATACTGCAGCGACTTTTGCACCCTTAATCTACACAAAATATCTACTTAAAATGCCATAAATAATTAATATTTATAACATTAATCGTTGATTGCGTAGCAAGAAAGTGCCATCTGGTGCGCATGCAGTTCAGTCGACAAAATGATGGCGTCGTAAAAATTGTAATGACGTTCCTTCGATCAATTGCCACAGATAAGTAAATTTCCTGCTTTATTTTTATTATTTCAGAGAAATACGAATTTTCCCAAAAAACAACAGAGTAAGAGCTTTCGTCGTGTATTTTCATAATCCTCGAGAAGATGGCTTCATTAATTATTTGTTCGGTGTATGTCTTCAAGTAGTCTAATATTTTATTTATACTATATTATGATAATACGCGGCACACGAACTCATGAATAACATGCTAGTTGTAAAAGATTCGTATATTTCCTAGCGTCGGTACTGTCTCCTCCTGATTTAATATTAATATGGGATCCGTGATGCTGCGGATAGAGAAAGCAATGTAAGTCGACTCAATTAGATTCACATTCTGATGAGATAATAAACGAAAATAATTTTGCTAAAATCTTTAACATTTTATTGATCTCACAGTTAGGCGTGTCTTGTTGTTACAATAGTTGCAAGCATTACCAATTCCTATAAATTATCTCGCGTACGAATCGAACAAATTAAAATAGGTTAAAGATGTTTTACAGTTTTCAGGCTAACTTTAGATATAATCGAAATCAAACGTAGCGTTAGCTTCTCGGTCTTAATGTGTACACAAATTTATCGAAGAAACTGTTTTACAGAACACTATTTTGTGACATATAGCATCATATACTCTTAATGTAAAAGTACACCCACTGTCCCTTTGAGAATGAACGCAATATAATAAAACACAATAATACATATCTTTATCAATCTATATTTATATATAGATTTATTTCAAGCATATAGTTGTAATGCTTGAAATAAAGTCGCGTTAGTTACAACATTTATAACTCAATAAGGGCTCCACAGATTTTTTTGATGATTTGTCGGATGTCCGCCCCGAATAGCAGAATAACTAATAAAAGGTATAAAAAATCACGAGAAACAATCAAGAAAAGGCGTTTTCTCATACATTTTTCGTATGCAAAGTTATCTCTGCCGAAATGACAGAAATAACAAAGTGTATAATATAATTATACACCCAGACTTAAGCAACTTTCTACCCAAAACAAAAACAACGAATACGCAAATAAACATTAGTAATGGATTGTGATATCACTTACTATTAGTTGAGTGTCAGCATGTGAACTCGACGGTTAACAAAAATATTTTAATGGAAGATAATTGAGACTCTTTTAAAAAATTCTTAAACAAAACAAAGCGTGCAAAAGTAACATTACCGTTGGAAGAAAAATACACTGCTGTATTATAACAATGATCTTGAATTTATGAAGAGATAATGTCCTCCAAGCGCCCGAGACCCTCTCGAAAATATTCTAAGAAATTTGCGATTCAAATGTGCAAAGCCGTTTAAAACGCCTAACAAATTAAGGGCGTACTCGTTAAAGCTATAATTACTGATTGTATTATAAAATAATACTTTTGTGAAGAACTAGAGCAATTTTTTTTCCTTTGTTTCGATTTTGCATAAAGATTAACGAGAAGTTAAAGGTACAACTGATTTAAATAAAATGCAGAATGCATATGGCATTAGAAATACTATGTTTTATGGCTCAGACAGGGAGAAGCGAAACGCTCATGTTTTAATATTTTGCCGGGAGCTATGCACTGAATCGTCGAATACGCAAACAAAGCAGCCACCTTAATAACCGTGTCGTGGGTCGTGGCACAACAGAACGCGACGCTGAAAGCTCTTATAATCGCGCAGTGTTCGCCGACGAAAGACCAAACGGACTGGAGCTTTTAAAAACTCGTTCTTCGTTTAGATTACGGTCGATAGAGATAAGTCGAGTTGTCATCTCGGTCTCAGATGTATTTTAGCATCAGAAAGTTCGTCGGAGGGAAAATAAACAGGCAAAAGATTTAATCTTTGAGCGTGTCCCTGTTTAAATAGGAGTCACAGGAGACGGCGTCTTATCGTCGCGGGCCGCACCTATTTGCCGAGCCGCAGCCGGCGTCCGCATCGCGCCTTAACTTCCCTTGTTTGCAAACTACGATTGGATAGCGCGTTCTACTTTCCTCAGGACGTCCGCAATTTAGTTTTATGACTTTAAAATGTTGTCACCCCTGACCTAAACAGTGCTTATGAGTTTATTCCTCGATCGGAAGACTATTACAGGGTTTGTACTACACCCTGTGACCTATCGTGCTTTCGCGGTGCGGTAATGAGGTGTGAACCCACCATATCACTGTGTCTTCTTAGAAGTAACAGTCGCGTATGGCAGGCGGAGCGGTGTCAGCCGCACAGTCGGAGGCCGACGTGACAATGCTATTGTGAGACGATCGCGACAATAACCAGACCGCTCTGAACGTACAATATGACTTTGACCAATTGATTTAACGCCGCTTTGGGTTTGTATTGAATGGGATGTAATATCTGAGGCTTTATTTTTTACTAAATGTCTCTAATGTTTATTCAAAACCGACAAATGCTTGTACCTAAATGTATTATTTTTTACAGAAAAAGATCCTTTTTCGCCATGTACGGGTATTTTTGCGATGCATCGACTTAACCTTGCACGACTATTTCAAAATCGATGTCATTATGTGAAAGATTATATAAATAAAGTTTATATAAATAGCTTAGATTAGCGTAATACATTCTATGCATATTTTAAGTGTCTTTAACGTCAACTACGAAAAAGATTTTTAATAGTACCCAATCTAAACTTACACATAATTTTAAGTTTGAACGTATGTAAATATGTACATACGTATGTTAATGTAACATTGCACATTTATTTATAACAACTGTGTTGTTTAAAAAAATGTTTAAGCAGTGGGAGCACAAACAAGTCCACGTGTGGACACATGTTGAACAGGGGCTGCGCGCGGGGTGCGGCTCGGGCGGTAATGTAGGGGAGCACGGAACATTGACGAGCCTTTGTTTAGAACATAAAATTATACGACATCAATAAATTCTTTGTTTAGCAGCTAGATGAACGCGTCCAACCGCCGCGACGCTACGCGAGAGGTAGACAGACTGTGATTTAAACAGACTTAAATAAGATGGCGGTTCAGTTAATTTATATAAAATAAATAAACAGTGCCATTAATTGTTTAGTCTATGGCTGTATTTCTAGCTAACCATATTTAATCAGCGGTAACTAATTTATAAAATAAGTTGTAATGAAAAATAACAAACGAGCATCTTGCTTGGTAAACAAACAATTATGAAAAGCAGATGTTGCTATGTAAATTCCGCCAGAGTTTATGTCATCATAAGAGGTTAACTATAGTTATATAATACGGGTCTGTTGAATATTTAATGTCTCTCAAATGTTATCGACACCTGAAATCCGAGCTACTATTACCATGGTTTGTAGACAGAATTTTATATTTAATACGTAAATAAAATCTCTGTACTTAATGTCTCTATGTTATATCCATTGAAATCTTTCCCTTACGTACGATTTATTATACATAAACCAAAACACAATACCGTTCTGATATAGTTTTTAAATAATGCCAATAAGAACGATATTGTGTTTTGGTTTATCTATAAAATTTCGTACGTGACAGGTGGCTTAATGAGGAGTCTGTCGTCTAAAGAAAACTCCTAAATAAACAAGCGATATCAAACACTCCACAAAAGGTTAAGAAGAGAAACGTCAACTCTTTAGAGATAATACCTATTATGTGGTTTACCTGAGGACAAAGTCGAATGACAATGGCACCGTCGGCAGATGTCTTTGCAAAATAAACTTCACAACAGAGCTTAAATCATCGAGTCAGATAAAAAAATACGGGATTAATTATATCGTGTACTGTTAGAATAGTCGCGTAACAATAAATCGTCATCACTGACATGGGACGAGATATAAAATGATAATGCCGCGTATTATGTCTGACAACAATGATGCATTGTGCAAGGAATTCGGGTACGACACGCTGCAGACGTAGTCTTCGACATTTTTTATACGTGTTTCTCTATTGAAACACTTCTACAACTTGTGACGCATGAAACTGTCTTTGTACGATACGCATTCGTTGCTGGGAGAATATTGTCACAACACAGTTAGGAATTTTATTTGAGAAAACATACTTTAGGTTAAAATAATGTTTGTCCATCGATTTACGGTTCTGGGTTAGAAATATTCGAACCGATCGACCCCTTACTTTTCGAAGAAGTTACATAGACAAGGATGTTGATACAGTTATCCTGACTTCACAGAATAAAGGCGTAAAGTTGTTCTGCTAGTTATTATAAAATATGCGCTTAGGCCCGTAACCCAGAGGGGAACATGGATTTCATTTTGGCGCAATCCTGGCACACCTTTCTCGCTTCATCTACATTCATACATCTACGCATGCATGCTCGTCGGTTATTATATAAAATGATATAATATATATACAGCTAGGAATCACCAACCCGCCCTAGTTCCGCTCGGGTAGATAGTCAAATAAGAAAATAAAATATAGCCTGGGTTACTCGCTGATTGAGATCTTTCAATTGGATAAATAATTTTTCAAAGCGGTCCTGTGGTTGTTGAGTTAATCCGGAACAAACAACCAAATATTTTCTCTTTATAATTAGATGATAATATAAGTAGAGTTATTATTGTGAATAATAATATTATAATAATAATGAATCGGTCTTTTTTAAAATTTTCCCCACTACATGCAGGGACATAGACCTCCTCTCCGAGAGAGGAAAGGGGCCGTAATCCACCACGCTGGCCCGGTGCGGGTTGGTGGATGTCACATTTCATCGAATTTAGTGGTTCTAAGACTTGCCGGTTTCCTTACGATTTTTTCCTTCATCCTTTTTGGAGCAGTGGTGATGAAATAAATTACACAAAGTATTCCGCATGCCTGGGTTCGAATTCGCGACCTACATTACGTAAGTCGGGGCCTAAACCTCTGCTCCTGTTATTGTGAATATGAAATATGTATTTAAAATGACGGATTTTAAAACTGGAGTTTATAAAAGATTTACTACGCACAACCCCACTATAATTCGCGTTCACCTGGCGGTACACTGGTAGATCGGCGCCCTATAGCGGATTACGGTACGCGTTATTGTAGCTTTATTCTTCAGAAGAATCGATATTGTTGCTTATGCATGGATACTTCCCGGGACAGCTTTTTTTTCTTAAGAAGGATCCCGAATATTTGATTAGGGAACAGGGATTCCTTATCTGTCCTTTGCATTATTTCTTCTTACAAAGTAAAACTATCGTAGAGTTTTGTTTGTTTGAATCCTTTATAATGCGTTTATTTGATGAGACGTTTCACAATACAAAAATGTTTACTTTTATAAAAAATGGAGTTAATTTTGTTTTGAAAATAATAAAAAAGAAACAATATTAGGTCACTCACAATATCGCGTGTGCTCTTAGTTATCCATCAGCTCGCAAAATTGATTACATATCAATAAAATAATTAAGCGGGGGCTGAAATGGGCCAGCTCTGAAGTCCAACGCTCACAAAACGCTGATCCACGTGCAGGTGGTCGATTTTTGAAGAAAAAGTATTGGAAATCTAAAACAACTTACATTTTTACCTGCTTATCGTGAGGCATATCGTAAAATTTTATTTATGACTCCAACGAAAGATATTACTCGAATTAGATCCTAATTAGTTTGTTCCATGTTAGTGTTATTTTCGAAACAAAATTAACTTATTATTACATCGATGAGAGTTATACGCGGCGTGTATGATATTTGTGCCCGACGAGAGATATACATACGTCTGAACATGCGATGGCGGAGTTGGCTGTTCTGAGCGACTTCATTACAGGTCGCTGCAGACACAAGTTACGGCCGCGTTATTAGTTGAAGTTCAGTTTCGTCCCAGATGTCGCCGCATTTGCTCCGTGTTTGGTACGAGATACGCAGGAAAACATAATAATGCTAGAATTAATATTATATTTTCTGTTTCACTTTGACCCAATATCTTCAGCCTTTGCGTATACTACGTAGGTCACGCTATGATCTAGTGGGCATATATAGACACACGTGTGCTGCAGTCGAAAGACTGAGACTGAAGGATATAAATATAAGTAGAGGTAAATGGAGGTTTATTCTAAGGTGTCGGTCTATTAGTGCCTGGCAGGAAGTTTTTTATAATCTCTTTTTATCGTCTTTCGCGACATACAATAGAAAGAGCGGACGTATTGCTTAATAAACAAAACATTTCTTTATGTTTATAAATCACTACCTATGCATGCGTTGCATTGTTACATAAAGTAAAAAAAATGCATATTTTGTTTATTGTAGTCTCTTCATATAAGTCAAAATAATATCAAAGCATTGAGGAAAATCAATAGATTACTGTTTGTTTATACATTTTTTTTAATTGAAACACTTTTTTAATTAAGATTTTTTCAGATATGTCACAATTATTGACGACTCTTCAAATAAATAGAAGCACTGTACAAAAAGTTTTAATTAAAATAGCCTACAAGAAACACCTTACCAAAGTTCCATCACAAGCTGATTAATGATTTAAAACCACTAGAAGGCAAAGAATTATACAATCAGTAATTTTTATTTGTTTAGATTGTCCCAATCAAGCTTAATGTTATAAACATGTAAATAAATAAAAAAGTAATTACAATATATTACAACGTATCCCGACAAGAGCCCAATAAAAGTATATCGAGCACAATTGGAATTCTATCTAAAGGATTTCATCTCGTTAATTCGCATGTATTATTTACGATTCCTTTCGCCGCCTTAGCCGGTGAATCGATAAGATCAAATATTGATACATGCAATGTTGTCTCATGTAACAATTGTTGCGAGAATAATATGAACTAAAATTGTATCGCAAGTAGGTACCTTTTATTATTAGTCGCTCTTACCTACGTGAACAATTGATGGTTTAAACTTTTTTTATGCTGCATATAAATATATAAAATAAAATTCCACGAGACAAAACATATTATTGTTTGTATATATAGAACAATACAAAGTTAGATATATTATTGACAGATTATATCTACTCGATGGAAAATAAACGATTCTTACTTTTGATGTAGGTATTAAATTCTGAAACCGTGATAGAATTAGAAGTCACCGTCAACAATTTACTAGCTGTAAATAATTTGTGACCGACTTCAGGGCTTCTAAGCTTAAGACGTACTTAAACGAGAATTAAAGATAAATAATTGCATTTACTCATTTGAGTGTTGCAAAATACTAAATTAAGCGACTGAGATTTCGATATTTCAATCTTCTTAATTAATCTGACGGCGATGGCATAGTATCTAAGATTGGTATGCAAACAATAGGAATTGTCTCAGAACTGTGTTTGAAAGGTCGTTTAATCACTCTAGGGTACAGATACAATTTAAACACAAATATTAATTAATGCGGCCATTCCGGTTTGCCTAATTCGAGAAGTTTCCCGTATCTGAATACACAATCAAACTAGAGAAGTGATCCCGCTCCCAGGGACCGAGTACGATCGCTGCAAGCACCGGTAGACTCTTCCATATCAACGTCGGAATATAACCTAATAAATAAATAATTTAGAAGAGTCGTGTTAGTAATTTAAAAAAAAATTTGTAAAAGTTATAAATTTTTATGCTCGAACTTAAATCTATGGTGTGAGCTATATTAACAAATTATCTTGATCCGCAACTAACCGAACTCTAACATGGCCTTAGAACCGGTCGATCAACTCAGACAAACCTGGTTAAACATGTCACTGATATTGCAGAAGCATAGGACAGTAGGTGTGAAGTTGATGCAATCTACAATTTTAGTAGTGCATTCGACAAGGCCAGCCATTCTCTTCTTGCAGCAAAATTACAGGATGTCGGTATACACGAACGCTTCTTCGGTGGTTTACGTTTTATCTACAGAACCGTTCCCAAATTGTAGCATTTGGTGGTTACACGTCTACGAATAATAAAGCCCACACAGGATATAAAGTAAAAGTAAATATAGGTAAAATATATTCAAAAGTTAATAGTATTAATGATCAAAGACGAATATAATTATGAACGTCAAGAAAACTAAGCTGTTGAAAGACAGGGTATGATAAATAAATAAATAAAATATAATATTTGCTTCTAATGGTGTCGTCTTATGGCGGAGAGTGTGAGAAACTATATTATCACGAATTCTTCATAGGTGCTATATTCATATGCTTGTTTCTAAGAAGTGTGTGTACGTATACGAGTATTTTGAGATGTTTTAGAAGTGGTTACAGGGAAAATTTCAAAACATTCCAGGCATGGGCATCAAGCAGGGGCACGGGGCGCTTGACGAACCGTGCAAAATGATAATTAAGAAAAACCGCTCAGTCATCGTTAATGCGATAGCTGCCATGTAAATTACAACGCCGCTGTGTAGAACAATGCCGGCAGTCGATGCTTTTCATTAAAATGTAATATACAGAGTGAATGAAAAATAGCGGCGACGAGCGATTTTGGATTGAAGTGCTATAAAAAGCAATGTTGATTGCAGAAGCCGCATTCAAAAGCGCCAGCTTAAAGGCGTTTTACTAAATAGTAAACTTCAGTCAAATGTAGTTTTATTTACATGTTCACTCAGGATGATATTGCGAAATATATTTACATCGAAATATTTTCTGAAATTAGTTTTAATTGTTGCGCGGTCGATTTACAAAACAAAAGGATAAATCGTAAACAAGTTTTTTGTTAAAAATGTATAATCATGTTGAGGTTGAGGTTTAAATTTGTCAAGTGCTTCAATATAATCTACTAAAGTAAGTTATCATTTTGTGTTGTTTATGTTGGATAATATTAAATGGAAAAATATTGTAAGTTACGATAATGTTGAAAAATTATTATTTGGTCATAAATTGCGGTAATATACTTTACTTGTAGTCGTAACTAAACCGTAAATATCTGTTTTATTATTTTTGATAGATTATTTTTATGTTAAAAGGTATAGATGAATAAAATTTAATTTTCATCTAGTAGGTACGAGTACCATGTCGGTACAAACGCGCCTGGCTATAATCAAAAGCAACAATGAAAACGAAAGCAGACGTTTGAAGTATTGTAAATAATTCGGCATGTTTTATAAAACTCAGAATATTAAAGACCGCAGGTAGACTATCTGTGTAGAACGTGTTTACGATGTCCATGAAGCTATGAACTAAACGTATGCGCTCTTATAAGGAAGGAGGGTATAATCGATGCGTGTATAATTACTGCTACGCTAGCCAGCTTGGCAGTTAAGAATATAAGTATTCAAGAGTTCACAGATAGCTAGATTATAGTTATTTATTAGGCAAATAAAATATAAATTGTTTTTATACACAAATAAGATAAGGTTGCGTGTATGTCCTGAGATGAGAACAGTGGTAAAGCGCCTACTGTAGCTGCCCACTGCAGTAACAGGTGCACGAATGGTCCGAGGTCCGAAGGTCTCATCCCCTTCCCACCGCTTCCTTCTCTAATCACTCCTCTCCTCTTTTCTACAAAAAAGCTGGCAACGCATCCGTAACTATTATGATTTTTCCAGACATCAATTATTAATCACATAACATCAGGTGACCCATTTGCTTACCCTCTTTTACCTTAAAGTACCGATACCTGCATATATTAAGGTAAAGATAAAAACTTCTTATTAATAACTAATAAGAGCATTATGTTGTGCTATCAATACATATGTTCAAGAGGGTATGGATAACCTTAAAATTGTTTGTCAAAATTTTGCATGCTTTCTCCATAAGCGTGGAAGGCTAAGTTCGTAGCTCCCGGCACAGTGTCGGAGGGCGCTTCGTCTATAAGTACGGTAACAACCGCACGGGTAATGAACGGCTGCAAAGCTTCCGAGCTCGCTTTAATTCCTGCTACAACGTTCATCACAAATTGTGCATTATAATGGACCGTACAATGACTTACTTGTGCGCTCTTTAAATACTTTTGTAGCTTTAAAATTTAACTTCACGTTAAAATACTTTTGTTATTCAATTTTATATACGAGTATATTTAATCTTTTAAGTTTATAATAGTTTAAAAATCTCAAGAAGGGAAAATATTTTACGACAATAGAAAAAAAAAATTCATTCAAAGAAAAACAAAATTATGCATTCAAGAATTAAAATAAAGATAGATTTTACAAAAATCAACACTGCAATGCGAAAAAACCTAAAAGTTTTAGAACTGAATTCATGTAATGTATGATGCTATTTCGCCACTTGTAACAGACGTACTGAAATAACTTTCCCAATAATATATACACGAGTTTTGACTGGAAGAGATTGGCTGGTTAATGTCAATGAACCCTCGTGCTTTCTAGCAATTTAAGATCTCCGTAACTAATGGTGTATATCATTTGTAATTAATTTCTTAAAAACCAAATAGTCGTTAACCGGTTTCGGGTTCAGCGATCACAAAACTTACATTGAAGTTGTTTGTTACCATAACAAACTACCATAGCACACGCCATTATGGTAGAACTAAACATCGCTGATTGTTTATGGTCAATTTGAGAAAACATGTTTTGTTTAAAATAGTATCACGCCGTGAACCATTGCATGCCCTTACGAGTTTTCGCCTAAAGTAGTTACAACAAGTAATATACATTAGACATAATTACTTGTTTAAAGATTATTATAAAATGTCAGTAAATTCTCAGTTGTTGCCGACATTGTAATTACTAATACTTAATTATATTTGTGCAAACGAGTGTTCCGAAGAACTGCTTGGAACAACACCTGCTGCTGTTTTGCCATAACTAAACACAATAGCGCTCCAGATATCATCCAGGTATCTAGGGTTGTGGATGGTCATGGGTGTCGGTGATCATCTAACATTAGACTCGATGCTCGTTAGCTCCCTTATCCTATAAAAATATTATCAATTTCCTTTTTTCATTTGGTAAAATTAGAATACAAATATTTTTTACTCCATTGTTTATTGAAGACCTCAATAGGTCGTTTATTACTACTTCATAATTGTGACACACCTTTATCAAAAAAAGTATCCACTTTTTGTGGGCGTGAGAAAGATCTTGAAATTTTTCCATGAGATAAAGTACAAGGTCGACAAAATTAAATGCACACTGTTTTTTTACAACGAAATTTCTGAATTATAAGCTAAAACAAAAAGAAATTCTAGTAAAATGTAGGCGAAGACATATGACATAGTTAATACAAGCCGCGCACATGCCTACAGGGAAAATGAAGCCGCATACAATTTACGCACGCCACATGTCTGCCATTCATTGTGGTTGTCGGGTGACGTCACTGCGCGCTTGCACTAGGTGTGTCCTCGCCCTAAGGTTGCGAGGGCGCGCCTAGTGCATGCGAGTGTCATTCCACTAACATATTGTCTAGCGTCATTGTGCGCGGCGGCGGTTCTCTCGTTACGGCGACGTTCAACTTTTTATTTACGCCCAAGTGCACTCGGGCTGTGTCGTGAGGAGAGCTGAATTAAGGCTCTCGGCGTTGATATGGGATCATTCAACCCGAGAATATCGAATTACACAGAGAACTGGGCGCTTTGTTGGATACTTGCACGTGATATTCCTTTTATGAAGACGCAGCCCCGCGATTTTGCCGCTCACGGCGTAGTCCGCAAAGTGTATTAGAAATCGATAGTGCAGTTGGATAAAATTTAATACAATTTAACTCGAATGATTGAACATTGAAGAAGTCTTTTGCTAGATTGCTACCAGGATATAAATCTGTATCACTTATGTTTTTCATTTTATCTATTCACAAAGAATCTTAAAATTTGTAACTAAATGCTATTAAAATTAATAAGATGCAGTTAACGTGAACATAGTTTTATAATAGTACATGAACATACCTAATAAATGAATACTTTTTATAGATAAATAAAAATTCTTCATCGGCATAATTCTACACCAGCATATTTTAGAACGTCTAGTTATTTTCAATTATACTTAAAATACATAATAAATAAATAACGCCAAGTTTTGCAACACAAGTTATCATTAACAATACCTCTAATTTTGCTTCAACTGTCTAGACTGGAACATTTTCCTAGTGAGGTCGGATATTCTACCTCTTTTCTAAGTCTTCAAACGAACTCTATGCAATTTGAAACTACAAGTTTCACTTAGAACCTAATAAATATTTCGTTAATAACAAATTTAATTAAGACATCTGCATTCAACAGCAAATATAGAAAGCGCGATGTATTCGCATGGCTGTATATATAGGTGTAAAATAATAATATTATTTTTAATAAAAATTTATATATGGTTATTTAAAACATGTCCCCTTCAGACATTCATGATTTTTTAAAACGTTTGTAAAACATTTCTTTAAATGTTAACAAAACACACTCTCGTAACGTAATAAACTACAAAATACAGCACAGTGGTAACGATCGAGCTATGAACTGTATTTCAACGTGTTGATATTTTCCGAATAAAATGACTCAATAGCGAATTTATTAGGCCACCGGCGGTGGAAATTGAATTTGAAGCTACGCAGTTTCCGGTCGGCATCACGCTTCCGTTTCACTAGCTGCTCCGCCACCCTTTAAATTTTATTTGGAATAACTGAATTATAATATCATCACTACAACTTGACCTGTTGCACAAATTATATAAAATTGCGGTCGAACTTTCGTATTTTATGTTAATAATAAAGCTGATATTTGCTAACCGAAATCTTTATTTTATTATTTGAAGAACAAGCTTTATGTAAAACAAAAGTATTATTTATAAGGCAATGAGAAATGTGTTATATTAGGTCCTTACATATGAAATTGGCGTTT
>JWHW01047862.1:82988-95875 GCA_000931545.1 Papilio glaucus | reverse complement strand
GTCGTGGAAAAGTATTTCATTGGTTTTATTTTTACAAAATGAAACACTTTCCATGACTTTTCCACGGCATAATGGACGTAGAAGTTCTATTTCGACACGCTTTAAATTAATAAAAAATAACCACCGCGTTTATTTCACATTATTCAAAATGTCATTTAACTGGATTGTATCTGCTATTGGCGTTTAGTTGGAATTTATCTGACAGGAAATAAAGCCTGAATGACATCGGTGTGGAGCGGATGTTTGCCGCTAAACAGTTGCAGGCGTAGATCCGTTACGTACGGCTCTTGACTGTTGTAACTCAAGCCGTTTCATTGTGTTGCGATTAAAGTATAATATTCTCATGTCGCACGTTCGCACTACGTATATATCATGCCTTTATTGAGTTAGTAAATTAGTAGTAATTGAAATACTTGGAAAATAGGATATATGCGATATATAGTCTTCTTTTGACATTTTCTTGTTGAAACTTAGAAATAATATTGAAAATATTAGCATAGTTTAAGGTAAGCTTTTATCATATAATGGATATGTAGCAGTTTAGTGTAATTATTAAAAATAAAAAATGTATGCATAAATAATATAAAATGTATGGTATTTAATGTAAATTTGTGAAAAAATGATCTTACTTTTATCTAACACTAGCTGTTGCCCGCGGCTTCGCATGCAGACGTTTTTGCACGCTGGGAATTTATTTGGAACTAGCTGTTGCCTGCGACTTCGTCCGCTTTTAATCAAATAAAACATCATCAACAACGCTACCTCCATCACTATCATCATCACAACCACCAACACCATAATCAAACCCACATCATCACCACCTCCACTACTACCACCAACATCAAACCGGTGATGGTGATGATAGTCATCACCATCACCACTACTATCATATTAACATTAAAGCTACTACCATCAGCACTACCATCACTATCACCACCACTACCACATAACTATCAAAGCTACCACCATTACCACTAACATCACAACCACCACCACATCACCTCCAACGCCACCACCATTACCATCACTACCACTGACTCCAAAGAAGTTTACACTTCAATAAAGGACTCAAGTAATTTTTTGTTATTATTTTACTGCTTAAAGCACGTCGTGATATCGCAGGTAGCGGGCGACGCTGTCGATACGGCGCCGCGTAATTTTGGTTAAAATTTCGAGGGTTTTTAACTTTTTGCGTGGAACTCTAATTATTTTGCTGAATTCAATGTAATCCTATTTGAATCCTTGCAATATAATCTATCTTTCAGTAAAAGTCCCATCCAAATCGGTTCAGTCGTTTCGGAGATAACCCGGAATAAACAGACAGACAGACAGACTGACAAAAATATATAAAGTATATACATCAAGTGTACTGGGTATGGGAATTTTAATTTTGATACTACATACAGACACTTCAATTGTATTTATCTCTATATAAGAAGATAAGAATGTTGATGACGCTGTCGCTGACGCATGATGCGCATGTCGATCTCGCGAACCTATAAGATCTAACGCGGCTAAGAAGTTTACACTTCAATAAAGTACGCAAGTATTTTTTTTTTATAAAACTGCTTTAAAGCAACTTTTGTCACATCGCAGGTGGGGGCGGCCCTTTCGATACATCGACACGTAATTTTGTCCACAATTTAGAGGGTTTTAACTTTTTGCGCGGAACCCTAATAATTTTTCTTAAATGAAAGTAGCCTATTTGATCTAGCCTAGATGATTTGATGAAGTAGCTTATCCTTGCAATATAACCTATCTTTCCATCCAAATCGGTTCCATCAAAAATTCAGTCGTTGCGGAGATTACCCGGAATAAACAGACAGAAAAAAAAATTAAAAATTGTATTTTTGTTATAGGTACCGTATATACATCAAGTGTACTGGGTATGGGAATTTAATTTTGATATTACATACAGACACTTCAATTTTATTTATCTGTATAGATAATTCCACGTATAATAACTTCAATTTTGTTAACATGTGTCAACAAGTTGTTATTGTCAAAAAATTTAACATTACCATGGCAACCGATAGTGCAAAGGAAGGCTTTATTTATTTTCCTATTCCTCGGTTTTATTTTCGGTACTTTATTTTCGGTTTAAAAGATACTCCATGTCATTTTATGACAATGGCAAGGTGTGTGCAAAATTGTATGATGATTCATTGAGTAGTTAGGGAGTTAAACCGAAACAAACTTACATTCTCATTTATAATATTAGTTCGAATGCTATGTATTTTTTTAAAGAAACAACTCTTATGATTTACCCTTTCGATCGTGATTATGAAATACCTGTAATTTTTTTATGAGTTACATTTTGCGACAGGCAAATATTCAAAAATGTTCAGATATTTTTCTTTTCAGTCTTCTTGCAGTAAAATGTTGTATCTACAGTATTTAATGTAGTCCCCCTGCAGGTGGTATCGCCGTGGGACGCCCTGTACATTTGACTTACGCGCAGACAGAATACTGGGACAATCTTTACACGGAAACACAGATACAATACGTGTTTGTATTCACATGTTGAGTATCAATCGATATTTATTAATAAGATCAGTGATTAGCGACTGACAGTCATTTTGTTTTCGCCAATAGTGAATATTTTTTTTCGACGTATTTTATCAGTCCCTACGTTTACGTATCTTATGCGATATTATCTCTGATGTTATCGATGGTTGAATAATATACACGAAGGTGGTAAGACGGCCCGTTTATATTTATTCTATAAGGTACATATTATAAGAATTTTGCCATACATTTAAGAGCAGCAAACAATAATTATTGCATCGTTTCATGTTACGAGAAAGGGATTTTGCCTTTAAATACTATTTACACATGTTTCTTTGAAATTCTAAGTATATGTCACTGACCGATTGTCAGAGCAGACACCTTATAATTGGGCTAGGCAAATTCTAAACGGTCAGCACATTTTCAGTTGAAATCATTGACAATATGCCGTTTCATTTCCAGACACTTTCTAATGGGGCGTAGTCGTTGGGCGAAGTACGGTAGGCATATTGTGAATGTGATAAAAATGTCGTTCGGCATACGAAACATTCGCGCTGATTGGTCGAAATTCGTATCCTGCGCCACTTATTTTCTTTTGCTGGCAGCTGTTGCTAAAAGTAAACAAACAAAATGTTCTTGTGATGTTATTTTCGTACCATTAGTAATAAAAGTTAGATATAAATTGATTTTACATACTGAACTAAAATTAAACTTGTTATTTATTTTGACAAGAGTGAGAATTGAAGACAATGAAAAATAATTATAGTGAATCTAACGATATGTTTTTTTATTTAAATAATTTTTAATGTTTAAGAAACCTGTGTAATATTGTTTGTGGCGTCTATATCCAGTTGATAACGGTGAAAATTCTTTTGGGTTTTTTTTATTGTCCATAACCTGTTGGAAAATAAATAACTTGTGTAATTAAATGAATTGTGACTAAAGCTACGAAAATAATTGAAAGTAAAATCACATTTATTTATTTAGCGACTGACTAAATGATGACTGGCAACGAATCAAAAAAGCGGGTCTCAAGTTTCAACCAATCAAAGTTCGTTTTGTAGACAAAGACATTCATGTCTATCGGATAAATATGCGCCTGTCTTACGTCGCCTCTTTGGAAAGTGCCTAAAAACGAAACGGCACATTCTCAATAATTCTTTAAACTGACAATGTACCGACCGTTTAGAATTTACCTGGCCCGATTATAAAGTGCTTGCCCTTGCAATCGGTCGGTGACAGATAATTCTTTTAATGAAATTATTATATAAGTAAAGAATAGTTGGAGTACTTTAAATTATGTTATTATTTTAAAATTAAATAAGTAAATAATTAATATGATGTGGATGTACTAAAATAAGTAAATAAAACGAGTTTTAAATACACGGCTCCATACCATTGATAAAATGCCATTGTCAGCGATATGGTTATTCATAAATTATTCGATAATAAGCAGCCCTTTTGTAAAGTAGGCAATTCCAACTCTTAATTTATGTTATTTATAAGCATTTTGAAATGAGAGAAAGTGTAAGCTGAGGATAATGTTAGATGCGTAATGTATGCGCCGACGCAATTTAACTGCTTCCCTGGATAAATAAAGGCGCGTGGGCCGCGAACGCAGTCGCTGCATAATTTCTGCAGGGGTCGGATGCGTTCATGCATATTATATTTAGTATTATTATCATAGTATGAATTGTATGCTTTATGTTAAACTATGTTTTCAGCAAAAATAACTTAATGGTTTTTCCACCAGTCGCACTTGTAACCTAATAAACTCTGTAAAAATAAAGGATTGCTAGGTTTAAAGACGAAATTGCGTTTGGATCGGTCCTGGCACACTTCTCTAGCTTCCTCTACATCCATATATCTACGCACACATGCTCGTCGGTTATAGATAGTCTTAAAACTTCATTTCTTTTGTTTGCTTCAATCTGCTCGGTTTAATTTCGTCTAGTACGATCCCTACCATTTTTTTAGTCTACAAGCAACTTACGCCGTTTATCGTTTAAATAGATAACTTAACGCTTAGGCAAATTGTAATTTCTACAATTTTTTTATGGAATAAGGTGTCAAACGGGCAACGGATCACCTAATATTAAGTAAGGGCTACCCACAGACATCCACAACAAGCAAAGGTGTTGCGTTGCCCACCTTTAATGGACAGAGGACGGTATAGACAGGAAAAACGATATTTCCTGTCTATGCCTTCCAGGCAAAAGGAATTTCCTTTTTCCTCGTTAACCCTCTTCTCCCCATCCAATCTTCTTCCCGTTCCCATCCTTTTCTCATAAGGAAAGGGTGGCAAGGGGAAGAGGACTGAAATTAGGCGTCTGGCACCTCACTCGTCAGACGAAACGCAGAGTACTTCTGCTTCACGCCTGTTTTCTGTGAGGTCGTGGTATTTCACCGGTCGAGCCGGCCCATTCGTGCAACAGATGTTGTTGTTGCGGGCTATACCACTTATTATGATATATATGTAAATATTAAGGTGAACACAATAATGCCAAATAGCATACACCATGATGATCTTCTCGTCCATATTCTTTAATACACAATTCTTTTGTCATGGCACTTGTTTTATAACCGACTTCAAAAAGGAGGAGGTTATCAATTCGTGTATATGTTTTTTTTATGTTTGTTACCTCAGAACTCCGCTCCTGGTGAACCGATTTCGATGATTCTTTTTCTGTTCAAGAGCTACTGCTTGTCGATTGGTCCAGTTTTTTTTTAGTCAAGAACCGACCGGTAGTTTTTGAGTTATTCTTAATAAGGCATAATATGACAACGTTGAATTTGACTTTCTTGGCTTACGTAGGCTAAATTATAGGACTTACATTAAAATGAATTATGAAATAATTGTAGCTCTTTATACGACTCCAAAAATAAATATGATTAAGAATTTATTTGATGATTGATTCTTATGTTTAATTGCGTAAAATTATTTTATACTTTTAAGTGCATTTATTGTTTTTGAAAATAGTTTTTTTTAAGTCGGTTTTGTTTTTATTTAAAAGTTTTTTTGTACGTACAAAAATCGGTGCGTTTTATAGAAAATAGCTTTCGGAGATAGTGATACTATTTTTATTTTTTATCTATGTCTTTATTCAGGTCGACTGTTTTCATCGAATACAATAATGACATAATAAAAAAGTGTTCACTGTTAATATTGAGTATATAACTAAAATTAAATATTTAATATTATCATAGTAGATTAAAATAACCGTGGATTTTCTAAAATTTAATACGAGTTTGGTTACATTCCATCGACAATGCTAAAATATGTAAAGCGTGTCTATTCATGGTTTTGCGCATCTTACGAAAACCTCAGCGTACCACTTCACGACGTCAGACCTGCATTTCATGTTTGAAAATATTTTTATAAGTTATGTTGAAAAAAATTTGCCCGACATCTTTAAATACGTAAAATATCAGAAAATAATGTTAACAGTTAGAGAGCACTATATTGTATTAAATTCTGGATATCTATTTATACTTGGTTTCATGTTATCCACTTTATATACTTGTAAAATAGATATAATAAAATTTTTGTTTGGGCCCAATTATACAAATCTGAATTGTAGATGTCGATGAATTGTCATTTGCAGCGAACACCGAGGTTACTTAAATCATCTACACATCTGAATACTTCTTAAGTTTAAATGAGTTGCACCATCTAAAAAGTTATTTACGTTTTCATAAAAAAAAAACATGTTTGAATATATTTTTTTCAGTCTCTAAAATTGTAAAGGTTAAACTTTCATTACATTAGACGTTTTTATTAGACTTAACAAGATCTAAAAAATTCTCAAATTATAAGGGATTACTAGTGTGCAGTATTCGTTTTGTATTTGTCACTTTATACGTGATTAATGAAATACGTTTCGCACACATTGCAGAGCCCTCTCATTTCATTATGACTGGCATAAAGTGATCCCAATCCTTCATTCACTTAATTAACACGCTTATTTATACATTTGCGTTTTAATTACGTCGCGTTCATATGTTTTGTGGTAAAAGACTGACCGACTCACACGCGTATTGTTCAAATAAGTCAATTATTCAAATAAGTAAACAATGCAAATTATATCAATTCTTTTAATTCAACCCTCAAATAAGAAGCAAATATTCAAGTTAATTAAAAAAAGGAATTTTAGGATTGTTTTGTTGACGTTTTTATTAACAATATGTAAATGTAGTCATCTCTTGGGTACAGAGACAAATATCTAATTAAGTAGAGTGTTTTAGCTTTATTAAAGCTGGTTGAGAAGATGATCCAATAAAAACGTTCTTTCCAGGAGATTATTGGATTGTCTGCTAAACGTAACCATGGCGAATTTCATAGAATTATTATTTAATATAACAGCTTCTTGTCCGTTGTTGACTATTACACGCTGGTTAAATAATACAGCCAAAGTTATCTCTATAATTTTGCTAGCTGTGCTCCGCGGTTTCAACCGCTGTGCATTTTAGTTTAAACGGAATCCTTTTACAAATACATGAAAATTCCTTTGTAATATATAAAAAGATGCACATGAACATTTTTAAAAAGTAAAATTCTATGCCATTTTTTTTCTAACTATTTGTATTACTAGTTCTATCTATCTTTTTTATTTAATTTGGTATATTTTATTGATATTTATCCAAAAAAATACGCTCGAACTGTCAAACGCGTAAAGTTAATATAATAATAGCATTAAAATAGTAAAATTCTTGGAATAACAAACACAAAAAAGAATTAGCAATATCAGTCCAACCGTTCACGCGTGGTCCCATGACAAAGGCAAATATGAATTCATTGTTTATACATATACAGAGATTGCTGGGTAACAATTAAATACGATTCAGTAGTTTCAAACGTTATCCGCTGCAAAGAACAAATGTAGCATTCGAACGGATGGTATTGCGTTCCCGTTCATATGTCGTACGGCTAAGAATTAAAGCAAGCTGCCTGAGTGTTTTCCTTATACAAGACACGTAAAAAGCTAGTGCGTTTAGTATAATATCAATAGCAGTACATAAATGTTATAGACGCCTTCCTTGAACTTCGGGCACATGCTTAAATAGTAAATAATTACATATTTTATTAGTGCGTATCTGGAAGGAGGACACATACTGGTTATATTTATAAAATTATACGAAAGTACTCAGTATAGTATACATTAGAATTTTTCTTACTTTAAATACAAAGAATAATAATGTATTAGTTGTGATTTCGTAGATGAATGTACGCAACGCCTACGCGGTCACGACGCGCACCTCGTTACTAAGGCGCAATACGTAGCGACAAATGACGCAGGCGTCTGCATAACAAACTACCGGATTTATCAGATACAGCCATTTCGTGACGACGCTTCTCCCGCAATTCACTTCGCTCTATTGTTCTACAATTTATGATCGTGAGCTCCACATATTACCTAAATTTAATACAGATTACAATCTGTGTAGTTATACTAATACCATTTCCGTCCTTATATTTTTTTTAGGTACAGTTTTAAATGATGACAATAATAAATGTTCGTGCAAGTTGAAAGAATGAATGTGTAACGAAACAAATTTATGTTGCAAAAGTGCGTGGCAGCGTTGGCAGGAGATGCCCAAGGAGAACTTATACCGACCAGATTAGTGACGTACTAAAGAAGAAGTATCTGTAACCGACGAGCATGTATGTGTAGATTCGTGGATGTAGAAGAAGCAAGAGAGGTCTGCCTACCCGTCTGGGTTACGGGCGCGAGTGCATTTTTATTTCTTTATTTATTTAATAAATGTGTTACTTACACATAAGATTAATTTATAATAAAATGCTGTTATAGAATTTAATACATATAAGCCAAAAAAGCCTCTTCCTCCGCGTGGAGCCACTGATAACACGAACAGATTTTTTTTATATACATTTTCTTGGATTAAAAAATTATTTCTAAGATTTAAATAATTGTATTGCGATACACTAGCGATATGTCATATTTTAAACCCAAAAACTATATAATAATATGTAAGAGATGATAATTTATTAAAATTAAACAGTATAAGATCCGTTAAATTAGATTTACCCACGATGTGAAAGCGTACTCGTATATTTAAATCATTTACATTTTAAATTTGCTAAAAATTTATAAATAGTTTCCTCAAACATGAAATCACCGACAAATGCTAATTAACACAAGAGTTGTATGCATAAAATTTCTTAAAAATTGCATTTTTAAAACCGTAGCTTTTATAAGCTTATAAATTTTGAAACACGTCTGAGTAACTTACTTGTATCACTTTGACAAATATTTACAAAACATTTGTCAGCGTAAAGAAAGCTATAAGCAAAGTTTTACTTTAATTTAGCTTGTCTTTCGTCTTATGGCTTCAGAACGACACCTGTGTTAACACTGGTGCGTCAACAGAAAAGGACCATTAGGAATGTGTATTCGTACCTGCAGCTAATCAGCCTGATCGGACAGTCTTTTTGCAGTAAGTAGTTTAGATATTTTCTCTTCCCATTCATATTCAATATTTTACAGTGTGGACTTCATTCTAATAAAATTTTGTGATTATTTTAGCTCGCACAATTCTTCTTTTCTGTCAATAGTTCCTTCTTTAAATAAGATACTAATTAACCGATCCCACAACCTCTTAATTGTTTTCGTGAAGGTGGTATAAGCCGGGCATGTATCAAACGTACTTAAAAATGTCCCTAACATTGGGACAGTTATGAGAGAAGAGAGAAAGGATTGGTATTTTGTTGTTTTCTTTTCTATATCTAACATTAACCATTAAACCAAATTTTCTCGGTCAGGAACCGAATCTGAGATATAAGATAAATTTTATCCTTAGATAAAAACTTTAACCGTTACCGCTACCCGTTAATTAATTTAATAAATTATATAATAAATAAATAATAAATCAACCTTTTTCTAGAATGTTCCCCACTGCAGGGGCACAGGCCTCCTCTCCGAGAGAGGGAATGGGCCGTAATCCACCACGCTGGCCCAGTGCGGGTTGGTGGATGTCGCATGTCTTTGAAATTATTGGTTCTAAGACATGCCGGTTTCCTCACGATGTTTTCCTTCACCGTTTTTGGAGCAGTGGTGATGAAATAAATTAACACATTTTAAGCGCCTGCTTGGGTTCGAACCCGCGACCTACACAGTACGTAAGTCGGGGACTAAACCAATGAGCCACCACTGCTTTAATAAATTAGTCGTGAGTAAATCCGATGTTTTAAATTATTCAATAAGCTATATTTACTTATTCCATGAAATGTTAATGTACTCGAACTGTGAACCTAGAGTGTAACATAATTAAAGTACTTAACACAATTTCATGTCACGCCAGTGCTGTTCCTATCCAAAAATATAAAAGCAAAAAGTATAAAATGATCGGCAAATGAAGCTCCGTAGTGCCATCGCGGCATAAACGGGATTGGAAGGGCGGCAATTTAGTCGGTATTCAGAGCCGCGCCGCTGTAAAAGCGCGCCGTATCTAATTATCGTCGGGTTACACTGGCCGTACCACGAATACCTTTTCAAATTTAACATTCATGTTGCAGTCCCTCTCTATATACATATTGCTGTTTATTTTTTACGCTAGTAAATAGCCAAATATTATATTTTCGAAAATAAGGTTAGTTTGTACTCACGTAGTTCGAATGGTACATTCGAGTATACAATTCAGGAGTCATGGTTGGGCCGTCCTACTCTATAGCAGAGCTGACGTAACTGAATTACAGGGGACGTTTTTAAAGCTTTTTGCAGGGGCGCGCCCGCTTCACAGCTAATCAGGCTAATACCGTGTGTCGGGTCAGTGGAACCTCCACCTCTGTGGTTGCTGCCCGTGGGCACTAACTACGTTATTCAATTAAAATCTTTGGAAAGGTGCATAGCGTAAATGAGAGCTAGTAGTACTTTTGAGTGTTCCTGACTCGAGCATTAATTTAATTTTATAGTACCTTTCACACAATTCGTTCGTTTGTTTGGAAAGAATTCATTGTTAAAATAGAAATTTAAAATACTATAAAGTAATGCACAGCCATGATACCTCTCTCCCTTCATCAACAACTATACGCCTGTGCATACGTATTATTTTACGAGCTTTTCATGGTTCATATTTAAAAGAACATATTAAGTGACGGGTAAAGAGTAAACATAAAAATACAGCTCAAAAACTTCGTACAAATGAGCTTCTACATAAAAAAGTATTTTTTATATATTTGTGTATATTGGTTATTTCTTTTAAATAATCCGCTACAATTGATTTACAAATATAGAAGACATTATATCTTGGAATTATTGCATAGATAAATAAGAAATGTCGTCATTTAATTCAAACGGCAACGATTTGTCTTTTGGAGCACACGTCGTATATGCGTTGTTTCAGCGTAATCGAGTTGCTCGTTTCCCTCGCTCAAAATATTAAGATTCAATTATTCCCGATGTAAAATGCTTTAGCCGCGGAGCGTTTCAATCAATCACTCTTCACCAATTTAGTATGAGCGTCATTTGGCAAATTCGATTGCGTCTCGCATTGATGGCGTTAGTGCGAGAATAAAACAGCGCGACGGCTGCCCCTGACGCTCGTGACAGAGCGCCGCGCCGGCTCCGTCCACCCGCTTTCGGTTTAATTAATCTCTCTAAGCTTCATTTAAATAGTCGATGAGATTATTACTGGCCGCCCGCAGTGTTGACAGCCTTGCATCGGATTCGTACCTATTCTTCACTTGACAACACCAAACCGCTAATTGTAGGGAAAATTGTTTAATATAATTTTTTGCATTTATATTCCAAAACCTAACAACTACTTGTAAGCGCTTATCTGTTCGTGAATTGAAAACTTTTCAATCTTTTTGAAAGCTAATCAAACCGCTGGATAGGAAAAGTCTTTTTTTAATACCACTACCAAGACCCAAAAGAATTTTTAATACAAGGTTTAGCAAACATATTATCAATGAAGCCAAAGAACTAAGCCAATGAAATTGAACTATTGTAAACGTGAGCTAATTTGTTACCCAGGTTGTTTTATATTTATCATCAAATTCATTAAAATCTCTCAATTGACTGTTGAGTGTGTATTTACTAATAATGACCAGCTCATTAAATATCCTTTTGAACTAATCCCTGGCTCTTGATGATAAAAATAATATCCCCGGTGATAATAAAGTGAAGGTAATATTGCAGATTTTTTTACAATTTTGGCAAAAAGTACATCGTTCGTCGTCCTGATATCTGGTATTAATGAGAGGCACATTGTGTGCCGGTGCGCACGTTTAAGCCGACGAGATTGCCACGGCTGGCTCGCTGCTACGCGCGAACGCCTCCAGCCGCTCTCATTAAGCCGGCCCCCGTTTCCATCGTACTCTGTTATTGATCACCGTCAATATCCTAAAGATCGTAAACATAATGCATATTACGGTATAATGTTTACACCCGGCTGATGGCAATAGATTGTTCCTATGGCTATGGCTATGGTTTTTATTTGTAAAACATAGATAGACATAGATAGACATAGATAGATAGATAGGCTTTTTGTAAAACATTTTGGTATGTTAAAATTAACATGAATATACTACATACCCATCATTTACGTTGCTTAAATCCCTCTAAATTGTCAACACTTTTGTTTTATAATTTTAATAATATTCTTTTCTAATTTGTAATTTTCCTAATTTGTAATTATTTGGTGTATCAAATTAAGTATGAAATAATCATTTTCGAAAAGGTTTTTTTATCCATTTACATTAACTCAATAGTTATGCAAGTCAATTTATTTGACAACATAGTTTAAAAAAATGGTTGATTTTGTTTCACTACTTATAACATTTATATGAAAGAAAATGAAAGTTGATATGCCCAAGGTTAGGAGATTCTTTTTGTGATCCAGAAACTATAGAAACAAGTCTGAAGTTTTAATTGAAACTCCATGGAAAAAAATGAATAAAGGCCGAGTTTCCAGAACGATTAAATTCAATTTAGAAACACTTGAATAGGATAAGTTCGATAGTTTTTAGAAATTAATTATATCTCTCTAGACATTTATTATAACTCATATAAAAAATGAATTAACTTGGCTCATTCCCCACGACCACGGTCTAACAACAATTATTTGAAACATACACACAATATATAAGTACATAAATTATACTTTTACTGTACAGGTGTTCGATAATGATATGTATGTACAACGAAAGGCCACAGATTGCTTTCCCGAAAATATGTTGAATAAACCCAACTTTCCTATAAACAAGGCTGTTTAATTTAGACTTGTATAATCAATGCCATTTTTTTTCTAGGCTTTCTTTTATTTACCAAATTTTTGTTCTCCTGTATAATTTTGTTTCAGATCCAACAAAAGTCAAAACTTCAAAGTCGTCTTAGTGTCCAATTTTGATATGTAATATA
>JWHW01047862.1:30493-73897 GCA_000931545.1 Papilio glaucus | reverse complement strand
AGAGAGACTTGACGCTAACTATTTATAAACATTTTACTTAAAAAAAAAACGAATAAGCGGTAATTCGATAACTCTACATAGTCATACGCATTTTCAAGCTCTAAAAGCAAAAGCCCGCGATAAAAGCAATTAAAACTTTAACAACATCAACCCCTGCTCTTTCCAATTTAGCTATATCCTGTAAATTTTTGCGCCGCTGATTTCGCAATATAAAGTTAATATTCAAGGGCCGTAAACGTTTTGCCAGGGCATTACGAAACTCCATTTTCTTATAAAAACTCAGATGATTCATATTTACGAGACGATACAGACCAATCCCGCGCCGGTATTTACAAACTTTTCCAGTTCTAAACAAATTTGTATTTAGCTTTTATGACAGATAATTTGTCAAGGGTAGCTTTGCGCGAGTCAAAGATAATTTATCTGTCTCAACCGCTTTATTTATTACGACGCGTTCGCATCTCAGTTGAGCCTCTTAAAGTTGGTGGCTAATGGAGCTTCTTTGCGGCCGGGACGTCACTCACTTCGTCGTCACGGTGTGGGTGCGAGGGTGAGGAGCGCGGGGTGAGTCCAGCCCGTGTGTGTAGTGACCGGCCACGTTGCCCGCTGCCGGCTGACTATTTTTTCCTTCGTTTTAGTGAGTGACGGGTTGATGGGAAACGAATGAACAGTTCGGATGAGCATTATCACGACTTATTCTCGTTGAGTTTTTTTTTACGTGAAAATCCAATTTCATGGATGTATGAGCGATCATGTTTAACAATATAACATTGAGCTTGTCTTACAGTGTCTGGCAATATTAAGCACGATGAACTTTAATACTTGTAATAATAAATAAACCTTTGCGTGAAAAAGGCAGTCTTTCAGGTACGCACTGTATTTCAGAATTAAAAAAGATGTGCGTGCGATACGTAGTGACACAGAAAGGGCCAGTGTTTATATTCATAATTCGAGTAAGAAGCTTACGTACCTAAGATCTGCTTTAATATTTTACTTCACATTAGTATTTAATCTTCTCGACGAATATTTAATATTACTTTCGGGTTTAGCCTCGGCGGCAACTCATATTATGAAATCTAAGTTTACGTATAGTACTTTTTATTACATATTACATAAATTACCGTCGATTTTCGTTGTAACAGTTTTCTTTTTGACCGCTGAAAAATCTGATTAGAACCTTTCTAACTATTATACATCATAGTATAGGCTTATCGGTTTTTGAAAGCAAACATTCATATTTCTGGCTTATGTATCGTATATGTATAGCTATCAAAAACCTACATACATTAGTGAAGTGACTTTACATTTTCAGGGAACTTATTAAAACTTTTCAGTAATGACAATTAAGTAACCAAAATTATCCGACAAAAATTCACGACGTTTAATGAAAGCGTAGCTTAATTACCAAGGTCAGTTATTTGTACGATTTGAATAAAGCCAATCAGAGCAGACACTTATAAACTTTTGTGAATAATTATTACTTGAATTTTATTTAAACATTAAAATTTCTACAAGATAGTAATGATGGTAATGGTCAAATGAACATCCAAGTATAACTTCAGTAAGGCTGCCTCTCTATTATTGGCTAATTCCGTTTTTGTTGTATTTGTTATTGTCATGTTGAAAGAATGAATGAAGAGAGAGTAACGAAACAAATTTATGTTGCAAAAGTGAGTGGCAGTGTTGGTAGGAGACGCCCTAGGAGAACTTATTTCGATCAAATTGTGGCTTACTAAAAAGGCCGATATAAGAAGTACCCATTACCGACGAGCATGCATGCATAGATGTATGAATGTTGAAGAAGCGAGGGAGGTGTACCAGGATCGCGCCAAATGGAAATCCATGATCTCTGCCTACCCTTCTGGGTTACAGGCGTGAGTGCATATTTATTTTTATAAAGATTACAAAGAGAGTTCGACACATTGGGGTGACCGTGAAAACAGTTCCGTATAATTTTACATTGTTTGTCGTACTGTCATAGGTCTTCGCAGCAAGGCAACCGCTCGGTGAGCTACTTCGTGTGCAAACCGCAACGATGTCCGATGCGCAAGGGATAATGAAAATAAAGGGATTAACATGTACAAACAACTTTAAGTAAATAATTTACTTTAAGCAAACTAAATTCGAGATTTTCATTCATTTTCAAATCGGTTATGGTGCGGACAAATTAGTAAGGTTTGAAGAATCACTGTTTGTCTGCATCGTGAGTCGATTAAGTTCAGTGATCAATCTCTTCAATTGTGTTGTGCGGTTAAAAATACGTAATTACTGCAATCGGCCCCACCACTAGAACCTCTCTTATTTCTGTCATTATACGTTTACATCTAAAACAAATTCAATCTGAACAATTTATCTTTGCGGTGCAACAGCGATGGAAACAACGTGGAATATGTCAAACTTTGGCCATCACTTTACAAGAAAATACCGCGTCGTACCCGAGTACGCGTAAAACCGATGTCGTATGCTAGGCAATATGGTCACCGAGACTTATTCTTACATTCATCTGTAATAAGAATATAAATATAAATTCAATCTGTAATCTGTAACAATTACTCCATTGATAAACATGACTTCACTGCCAGAGATGTTAACGAAAAATTGACATTTTTGAAGGATTTCTTCACAAAGCACCATATGAGTGGCCAATTGCGTTGAATGATGATGTTAAATAGCAAAAACAGATTACGCACGTATTTTGGTTTAGTTAGTTGTAACATCATTCAACCTCAATTATGCAAAGAATCAGCTTATGGACAACGTTAAAGAAACGATGATTATCGATAGGGAGGAAAGTGTAAATCGCATGTTCGCGTCTCTGATCTTTGTATATTTACCCGCCGAAAAGAAATGTGAAACTGAGTTTGCGAGAAAGCTTTACATTGAATGTTAACTACATTTATTTTCAAGTACGAAGTTACAAGTCGTGTGCTCACAAACGAAACTTATGGTCGGAAAGACAAGTAGGATTAATAATCGCAACGGAAGAGTTGTAATCAAATCAATTTATAAGGAGTTACGAAGTTCGCCGGGTTATCTAGTATTAAAAAAAAACATAACTGTATGTTGTTCAAACTAAAAGGTAACATGTGTCATTGAATATTTGTCATGTCTACTATATAGACTACTAATACTACTACTAATACTATATACTAATAGTCAAATTTGAATATTATAATGCTTATTGACAAATTGGAATGAAAGACTTCCACGTGTACTGCATATTCCATTTGTTATGTTGAATCGAAGTTGTCGCCTGTTAACAAAATACTATGTCTATTAGCAAATGCCATTAGGGTTGGTGTTTTTTTTTATTTGTATTTAGTTAGGTGGGAGCAGGGCAGCAGGGAATGATTATGATTGATGATGGGATGCGGTTGGTATCCACTTAACACGTTGTAAAAAGGGTAATTCCATTGCTATCGCCAATGTTCCAATAGTTAATGAACATCGTGACTCACCAATTTGAAAGTAGCTGCTTCCCGAGGGGTGAGATTGTTTAATTGAAACCATAAATATGCTTTCAATTCTTACAAGTCATAAAATATTATTGACTTTAGTTAATAAACAACTTAATGGAAGTTGCAAAGTTATAATAGTGGATATTATAGATATTTAATGTTACATGTTAATGTACCAGAGCGTGGCTAGCTTAGGTTAGGCTACCTTTAGGCGAGGACCTTCAGTGAGTCCAAATATTCAATATAATTTTACTGTGTTACTTTTCGAGACCCTGCCGCAAAGTAATGGGAGAACGCACGATACGGTTCAGAATTTTTATATTTTTGCAGAAACACTGTATTGTCATAGGCTTACATTAAACTTTTATATTTATAATTTTCACAATTTCTTAAATCGTTGCTTCGGAAAATCGAAAGTATTTAGGTTTAAAATAGAAATTTTCATGTTACCCGAGTAGATGTTGAAAATATTTACCAAACATTTACATCCTTCTCAAACTTTTAAGTATTAAGATAAGAGGAAGTGTCAAGAAACACAGGATCCTCTTTAAGGACTTTTAAGGATATATTGGTATTCTCGTTTATAATTATTTAATAAGATTCACTTTAAAAGCTAACCTGCCAGGCAGTGACCTGTATCGTGAATAAGCGAAACTGTAGGAATAGGGTCGTGCCCCTATAATACATTAATGACCAACAGCGCTCTATGTCCTGTTCAAACTCAACATTCGAAGTTGACTCATTAATTATTCCGATCATCGACGCAACACAGTTTCATTCTAGAGACTGTAATAAATAAATTTGATTATCATGATTGATATTTAGTGATACTTGCGAAGTGGACGATAGGATTAGAAATATGTATCATTCTAAGGAAGAAGAAAGATGGGCAGTTCTAAAGTGTAGTTTTAAAAAGGGTGCGTTGTGTCTAAAATCCTGAGGAAGGCCTTGAGGTTAATATTACCAAGGTCAGAGTAGCTGTAAATGACTGCTCAAGGCAAACAAAGACAAACGCACTTCTACTTTATCAACATATGTAGACATAATAATTTGCTCAATAATACTTAAAACCACGCAACTATCAAGAATTTAAACTGAATTTTTATCGTGAAACTGAATTGTATGCTGGGATTATATTGGTCACACACAAAATGGTACGTCGCAGTATATTTTCTAGCTTTTTTTTCAAATATAGCTGTTTTTCAAATTGTTGTTTTAAAACCTATGTTCGGTGTATATTATACAAGTTGCATATTATTTAAGTAATAATAATAAGTTACTTACTTAAAACTTACAATTTAATTCTAAATAAAATAATTCCAGTTGAAAAGTTTCTCAAAAAGAATTTTACTCGGCGAAATTTTACGTTTAAAATAATGGCTAATTCTAGAATACAAAATTGCATTGTACTCTAGCGTTACACAAAAAGTAGTTAAGTGGTTTTCGAGGGAAATAGATTCTCTAAAGCATTTCCGTGTCCCCTGTGTGCTCGGCAGGTAAGATAGGACTATGGCGGCTTCACTTACACACTTTAGCTGCGGCGAGCAAGTATTAAATTCAATGAATAACAACGTATATATATACGTCTTATAACGTTACATCCGTTAAAAGTTAATGATATTTAATTATCATTAATATTACAAAAAGTGGTTTGTTTGTTTCTAATATGTATACTGTGTCTCAATTTGGTAACAATGATGATGAAAGCTAAGATTCTTAAGAGGAGCGTCTTCTGGTCTCTAACACGTCAACCTCAGTCTATATGTAGACACTATTGTTAACGTAAACAAAATAACGTAAAATCCTATTGGGCGGAAATAAAAGTAATGCTATATATTATAGCGATAAGCCTACAAGTTGGCAACGCAAGTCCAGGAGTAGCGAGACTGTTTCATGCTGAACAAAGCTCTAGGGAACGTTTCGAATGCACGGCCGCAGTCGAAGCACGTATATTGTAATGCATTTGGATAACGTCAGGAGCAGTGTATGGTGACACAACGCCACCGACCGCTCGGCGGTCTACGTTAATTACATAAAATTCTGACGTCACTAGGGAAATATCTCATCCCACTAGTACTCCAGTTAAGTTGCAGCACACAAGTCGTACTTTTTATTTATTGCATTTTAAATTATTTGACTTTGTATTATCCTTTTTCTTCTTTAACCATGTGCGTAATTAACTTTCTATTAGATGTTGTGCGTTTTACACTTCAATTACTTACACTAGTAAGTGTTTTAGTCTGTGTGAGTTTTACTATAATTTATTTACTATTTAAATTGCAAACTCGTTTAAATTTTAATCGTGTTATTTGTAACGTGGCTAATGTCGCTTTTGTAGGATAACACATCTATCTCTTCTGACGACTTTTGGTGATTCAAGTATGAAGTTGAGCATTAACGTTTTACCATGACATAACCGTGGGTTTCCACTGCCGTAAAATTGTGTTGCGATAAATGCTTCCTCTCTATCCTTCTCTCTAAAAAAACTGATATGACAAGATTTTTTCTGTCAATGTTTTCGGCAGCGTTACCGTTACACGGCGTTACACGGTACGATATTCTGCGCCAATACAACGGGCTGGACAAAAGTGGTAGCTAACGAAACCTCTACCTGTAAACCTAAACTTGACTATATCTAGTAGCAGATTTCTTCATGTCAATATTGATAAATTTAAATTGCAATATAAACTGAATTCGTATATTCTATCAGTTAAAACATTGTGTATTTTTTATAATTATCCATTGAAATTAAAAATAAATATGAATAAATATGCGCTCACGCCCGTAACCCAGAGGGGTAGGCAGAGATCATGGATTTCCATTTGGCGCGATCCTGGCACACCTCTCTCGCTTCTTCTACACTCATACATCTACGCATACATGCTCGTCGGTTATGGATGCTCCTTATATCGCCCTTTTTTAGTAAGCCACTAATCTGATCGATATAAGTTCTCCTAGGGCGTCCCCTACCAACACTGCCCCTCACTTTTGCTACATAAATTTGTTTCGATATTCTCTCTTCATTCATCCTTTCAACATGCACGAAACACCGAAGCATACCTTTCTCAATTCTAGTAACAACATCCACTTTTAAGCCACACTTGTCCCTTATAATGCTATTTTTAATCCTATCATTCAATGTCACGCCTAACATACTTCTTACTTCATTGTAATTATTTTCTAAAGTAATTTATTGTCCACATTCCTTACTTATTTGTAAACATTATATGTACAAATAAAAAGAGATATTATAAAATATGTATATTATACAAAAAATGGTTTTCTACCGTCTGCGTAGTCTCATGACTCAGCTACCAGAGGAGAGAGGAACCTCGCATCCCAATGCGAGCGCGAGAGCTTCTTAAAATGTTGGCCGAAGCTCTTTGCTGAAAGTCCGTTTACTGATACGACTATTGGAATAATAGCAGTCAACTTCGTACCCCACATGGCGGTAATCTCAAAAGCCAAGTCTGAGTATTTTAATTATAAATTTTTCAATTTCATTTATTGTATTATAGTAGATATCATATCATGATAAAAAAACATAATTGCAGCAAAATATGAAGCTTTGTCATTGACGTCAATGAGCTTGATACCTACGTACTTAGCATGCCTAGTTGCCGTTTCTAATGTTTCAGATTTAAGAATATATAAGTTCTTTTGAAGATATTGTTATAAGAATAAGTGAGAGCATTAATATAAACGTTATTTATTTTTTCGACATCAGCAGCGTAGTAAAAAAAATAGTTTTTACGTTACTAACGTAGGTCAAGCTTACATATAAATAATTTTACTTAGCGCGCTAAAAAACTGGTAAAAAGGATTGGATAAAGAATTGGGTTCCGAACTTTTGTGAGTATCTAAAATAGGAATAGTAAGTATCGGTATTTGTTTAAAATTCAAGCTTTCGGAACACTATTGCATCTTTCAAATTCATCTTTTACATACTTAGAAATCCTCTTGACCTTGTAGCCTAGCGGTTCTAGTGGCTGAGTATAACACTGCGGTTTTGTGGTCTTCGATTCCCAGATAAAATTTGTTACATACATTTGGGAAATCAGTTTTGGATAATTTTTTACATTTTATTAGATTTGGTTGGTGTATGAGAAAAAGTTGTCTCGTAAATCCCGGGAACATTTGATAGTTTATATAACCTTGTTGAAAATACGGATAGAAGTCGATACCTACTCAGTAGGATTAAAGGCGTAAGAGCTATTCTATTTATAAATTTGTTATTCGAAGTATTTTATAGTATATTTTAATACACAAAGTTACAAGTCGTTCGTTGGCGATAGAGTAAGATATTTTAACAATTTTATTTACTAACTTTAAAGTTATCCAAACTGACATGTTAATTTACACTTAGATTTAAGAAACACTCAAGTATAAAGTATATTTAAAAGTCGCAATAATTATTTAGAAAGTCCAACGTGTAGTAACATTTTGTAAATTCTTAATCGCCGCGGAACAAAAAAGAAAACTTTCAGCCCATTCATTAAGTAAACCACTAATTCCCCTTGCTTGCTTGTACAGTACACAGAAGTAGGATTAAAAATGTAAATTAGAATACATTTTCAATTCTAAAGTTTAAAGTATTTTCTCAAGGATAACTTTAAATTAATGTGTAACGTCACAGGCCTTTTACGGGCGCGGCAGGCGCATTGGACGGAGGGGTACATCAATTTTTTATTAACTTGGAGTTTTTTTTTATGAAAGAAATCGTTGGTTCGACTTAGGGGCGTGGGCTTATTATATTTAATTAGAGGACACACGAGGCATTTTATTGAATTCGACACGTTGAATTTTGTCTCAAAGAGTGAAGCTTGCCGCTTCTCATTCAGAGCGCTCTCGGAATGCGGAACATTCACGATCCTTTTGATGACAGCTAAGATTAATTTCGGAGGGTTTGAAGAGCACAAAGGAAATTTTAGAATATAATTGCATTAATAAAGGTTTTTATCAGTTAGCCAATAGGTACTCTTTTATTGTCAGAAAAGTCTTTATTAAATTTGTGGGATTTTATATGCATTACTCCGTGACTTTATTGTGTAAAAGCTATGGGTAAAATTTTCGGCGTTTTGATCGAACCTCTCCATTCGACGATCATTTGAATTGCAGTCAGAATGATAGAGTTCATTGTGAAATAATTTTTTACATATCCTAAGAGTATTTTACTTTTTTGTCCTTTTCAGGTAACGTTTTTCAATTCTTATTAACATCATTACAAAGTAAGGTCATAGTCCCAATGTTGTATTATTCAAAGTAATAATTATATTACAACGACAATTTCCATTTATTTGACCTACCTTTTTTATAAAAATGTCAGCATTGTGTGAAAGATTAATAATGTTCTTTTTAACCTCTCCAACTAAGCTTATGCTTCGGCTGCCATCCATTTATACGACCATCCACCATCAGCCTATTGAAACTTAATTTTAAATAAATAAATATGTGCTCACGCCCGTAACCCAGAGGGGTAGGCAGAGATCATGGATTTCCATTTGGCGCGATCCTGGCACACCTCTCTCGCTTCTTTTACATTCATACATCTACGCATACATGCTCGTCGGTTATGGGTGATCTTAATTAATACTTAATTTTATTTAATGTATATCTAATATCTATATATTTATAACGGTTCTCTTGGTAACTGCCTACTGTATGTTGTACGTACTTACCTGTGGTGGCTGGAGCTAGAGTGTCCGGTGGTGGAGCTGGACATGGGCGAGCGCGCCGGGTAGCTGCTGGCCGTGTGCCCGCCTTCCGACATCACGAACTCTGGAACAATATATTGATTGCTTAAATGCGACAGCCTACCTAGTTTTCCATTATTCTGTAGATATACGATTAGTTTAACCATATATAAAGACAAATTCTTAAGTAAAAAGAATTTATTGTGTAAGTATAAATTTTAAGTTAGTATATTCTTGATATTTTATACGTCGTATAGGTTTGTAGAAAAATAATCCTTTTATATTCATCCCTTTTTCTATCAAAAGCAAATTGAAGCCACGTTGGGAGTGGGGAGCACATTTTAATTTTGTAGAATATGTTCAGCTTCGCTTAGATTTCTGCAAATTTAACTTCCTTACGAGTAGTATTGATATTTTCTTTTCGATAATGAATTCTGAGACATCAAATGTCGTCTGAATAAAGTCGTTCGTCGCTTCGATATCATTTCGTATCTTATTTATATTCGACTGCGCTTTAAACGCATACGAGCAAGCAGCTAGTCACACAGAGAAATCCGATTACACCGTTCCTCGACGGACGAAATGCCAATACTCCGTCCCATCTTCACATTTGCCTCTCCCGTCGATCATTTACGAAAATTCCCTTGCGCTTTTGTGCAGCTCGTTCCACTGAAGCAGACTGTATTATAAGGACTAGCAGTCTCAGTTACAGTAATTAGAATAGTGTTTCTGTTTAGTCTCGTATTTATTACAAATTTCAACATCTATTTTCATAAGACGTTAGTTAAGAGTTTATTTATCTTTGTTAGTAATCGTTATGATATAGTATGAAGATTCAGGAAAACCCAACGATTCAATAGCCTGCCTTAAAGTGAGTGTACCCTGAAGGGTAATGGTCATGTGCCATAACTAGTCGTTACCTAGAGTAATAATAAATTTGTCGGACTATCTGTGATCAGAAGAGCTAGGACCATGTAAAGGGGCATATAAAGTATAACCCGTCTGCCTCTATGGTTTAGGATTACGCCACGGTTAAGTGCTATTGTCTATTTTCCTAAGCGAGCTAATTTTTTACAACAAAATCTTTTTGAATGGATAGAAAAAGGAAATATCCTTTTTCCTGCTCATCCTCTCATCTGTCCATTAAAGGTTGGCAAGCATCTGCAACTGACTTGCTCGTTGCTTATGCCTATGTGTAGTGGTCACGGTAACAAATCAGATGACCAGCTTTCTCGTTTGCCACCTTATTCCATAAAAAATGCTACAACGTAACTGTCATTGTCAATTGTTAATAGATTGTAGGCGTAAGAAGATAGTGAGCGATATATATTGGGTTATCCTAATTCAGACGACGGCACGCGGGTCGTTCGGCCGCGTGTCCACCGCAGCCTCGGCTCCGACCATCAATCCTTCTGTCAGGCGATCGACAGCGCATTTGTTTGCTCTCACCATTTTTGTCTCAGCGTCTCTTCGGTCCTTCGGTGCTGTATTTGTACTAGTGCGGCGAGCGGTCGGCGCCGGCTATCAATCTGCGAAGTACCTCTGAGCATGATGGATGTTGGATCCAGGGACGAACGCCTCTCCCGTCGCCTCGCCAACGATGCTATACATTTTATTGACGGCCATTTCACGGCGCTGCCTGCGCTTCTTAGTTCCTTCGATGAACTGATGAATTATTTATTTGCTTTTGCCTTTTGTTTCCATAGTAAGTAAATGTAAACGCATTTTAATGTCGAATTTGAAATATCGGAAATATCAATTAAACTATATAATATATAAATAAATTCACCGGTCGAGCCGGCCCATTAGTGCAATGGATGTTGTTGGTGCGGGCTCTACCACTGATATTTTTGAAATACATAACTCTTTTGTAAATTTTAACTGTTTTGTAAGAGCTACGTAAAAGTCGACCCGCTAGACTAGTACGGGGCGCATTTAGAAAACCCTACTTGGGTTTCAAGGCGGACTATAAGTTAGGCGGAGTTTTTGTACAAATCGAACCTTTCCTTTCAGTAGTTAACTGTGATAACCTCACAGTTAGATACTAAGTAAATTTAAGTGATCTTTTTATTATAATATAAAGCTAGAAATTCTTATATGCATAAATATATTTATATCAGAAATGACTTTAACAATTTTATATTTAGATGCAGTTTTTATTTGTATATTTATCTACTATTGTTTTATTTATCTATAGTGAAAAAACTAATCAAAAAAATTTTCAACGGCATCTTGTAGGGGCAGGTATTTGCATTGTTTATTGTTGGAATGTTGTCAATATCAATTCCGAATAAACTTGATTTCACAAAAGACAACGTAAAGCGAACCTCGGTCCACAGCTACTCATAATGATGTGTCTTAGTCATTCCTCAAGACACGAACAGCGTCGTTTTCGATATATTATAAATAAATCTTTTTCATTTCTGAGCATTATCTATCATACCTGAGCATAAAATTTGTTAAAAATTAAAATATCAATTTATTGTTCTTTATATTCTTAACAAATGTTAGACAAAAGACGACGCGACGTGAGGCGCGCAAGATCCACAGCACCCCATGATATTAATGCGACCCGTCGAAACTCCGTAAAATATAACTTCCTGTACATCGTATTGTTCATCATCTTTCAAATGTATTACGTAGGCCTTCCGGTATATATAATATGTAAATACGCGACCGAGGCGGAAGATATGAAAACAAATCTGCGTCCTCGTCCCCGCTCATTGAATAAGATGCCGTCTTGTTTGCGTATGTTATTGATGTCGTACCTGATAGGTTTTCTATTCTTTTATTTGTTTTTTTACGGAATTCTAAGCAAGATTTCAAACGTTACAAAACTTTTGCTAAAGTGTTAAGCAACACACCACCATATAAAGAGTAAACAATAAATAAAATGCTTGTGTAAATATTTAATATTTCCTACCAATGAATGCGCCACAAAACGATATAAAATTCAAAGAATAATTTTAATAATTCGTTAAATTTTACTTCTTTAAATAATGTTTACGCCTGTCTACAACAAAATAAGTTAGTTCTTTTGCACAGCTGGTCTCATTTTTAATTACATCATAGATCCAGTTATCGGGGGTAACGAAAATTGATCGACCCTAAGATAAGTTTCAAAACGTATGATGGAATCGAAGTGCTTCCGGGCGACGAACGCTGAGAAAGCAAAAAAGTTCCATTCCTCTGATTTACTTCAATATCAGGTAACTAATTTCTTGTTAAAACAAGAATGGTTACAATAACTTTCACTAATAATGGGGCGTGTTATATTATTTCTGTGAATCACTTCAATAGAGAACATTGTTATATAATATGTGTCGTTTACTCAAAGCATACTAAGGCAAAAATAGCGTTCTTAAAGTAAGTAGTACATCATGGCCATTTAGTATTTATTATCTCTATATCAAATTTCACAATTAAAAGAAAATATACTTTTTTTGCTAGGTTAATAATTGTTTATCCATCGCTTCTACTATATAGGGATGGACTTATCTCCATTTATTTTATTTTAATTAGATGAATATTTACTTGACATCATTAAGATTAAAAAGTTATTTTTGTGTAATGTCATTACACGATTCATCTTCGTTGTTATACTGGAATATATTTTTTATGGTAGAAGATATGGTACAAGAAGGGACCGCAACCCATAGATGTTCGCAGAAAGCACACTAGTTGCAGATGCTTTGCCTACCTTTAATGGACAGAGGAAGGGATAGACAGGAAAAAGGATGTTTCCTTTTCCTATCCATACCCTCCCCCTCCAATTCTCTTCTACTATCCTTCTAAGGAAAGGATGGGAAAGGGAGGAGGACTGAATTAGAGCCTCCGGCACCGCACTCATCAAGCGAAACGCAGAATGCTTCCAATTCTCGGCCGTCTTCTGTGTGGTCGTGGTATTTCACCGGTTGAGCCGGCCCATTTGTGAAACAGATGTTGTTGTTGCGGGCTCTACCGCTTTTATAGACAGTGGAAATTGCATATTATCTACTGTTACTTATTATAAATAAAGTACAATGTATTTTTTTCTTCACAGTTCAAAAATAACGATACCTAAGTTTCAAAAGTTATTAGTACTTAGCAAAAATTACAGTATAACTAAAGATGGTACGTACACGATATTCAGATTAAAGATTAGACTTAGCAGCATAAACGAATTTTATAATAAAGATCATTATTGTTTCGCTTGAAAAGTAAATTCTAAAAATTTAAGGATAAAAAGAATCAAATAAAAAACGAGCTATGACATTTTGACAGCTAACAAGGCAGCATGAAGAGTCTTGTACGGAAGCCTTTATGAATACCATATGAGGAGACCGCCATTTTTACATACAAAAAATCGGCACGGAATCAAAGTGCACATGTCCGCGCGGTCTACCTTAATTTTCCTCGGAGCCTCGCGCCCTGAATACCAAAAAAAGGCCGGACATCATCTCACCCCAACGCACTACGACGTTTTCATACAAATTCTCGCAAATGTATCGCAACGTTAGCAAGTATTTAATAAATTCGTGATGGAATTATCATTCGGCATAAGTTCGGGGAACGTATCCGCAGAAACGATTTTCTCTAATGTTGTTTAGAAGCCAACAATACAAGAGTAATTTTGCTTATTGCGCCTTAAATTACTTGATCTCGTTTACGGGCCTTTGAAGATTGTACCAAGTTTTCACAAAGTTTGTGTGTAATTTACTGTTACCTTCCCCTCTTCTGTTTGTACAACGTTAGCTGTAAACAACTTTTTTAGCTACTTTTAATTAGCAACTTTAACGTGCAGCGATGAGTATTTTACCTAAACACCGATTTTTTGACACGTGGTAGCTATTATACCATTCCCATCTCACATTATAATTAAGTAACTTGGAGAGAACAATAAAGTCTAATGGCTTAGGGTAGGGACTGCCACTCAAAGTCATGCATTGGAGTTCGTCATTTGACTACTGTCGTGGACCATCTCCTGGCGCCCTACGAGGATACGGCTTCTGGCATTATGTAAAATTTTCAATTTGACTCATAAAAAACTAGTGAACGGGCTTTCATTGCAGAGACTGATATCCAGATGGATTGACATAGGAATACTATTACTTGGTCAGTATGTTACTCAAATATCTACACAAATTATAGACCGATTTCTACATATATAACGAGTTGGTTGTTTGCCAACAAATTAAAATAAAAAGCAGCAGATATGCCGTTCCGGTTGAAAAGTGAAGACTCGAAAATTGACAAACACTAGCTGTCATATTTTTTTCTATTATATTAATTACTCTATCCTATTACACCGTTTTACATGTGTATTTGCTGTCACTGATTTGGAACACTTTTGATCAGTGATTTTGTATGTGTATAACATATCTATAGCAAAAAATATCACTAACATAATCACTGTATGATGATAATTATGAAAAATTAATTGGCAATCCAAGTTCAGTCCTGTATTGGATTATTTAAAAAAATCTGTGCTAAGATGCACGGACTGTTTGATGTCTTTAATAAGATGAGACTTGAAACATCTTTTTTTAAATTTTCCAATAGGTAATATATTTATAATAAAATTAAATTTACTAAGCATAACGTTATACACGAAATACATAGACAAAGAGAACTTCTATTTTACACGTAAATAAGATGTTTGTCTGTGTTTATAGTTGTAGTTGACTAGATAATGAAGACAACACTTCGATATAGTAACGAAGTAAGAATTTAATCTTAACTTAAATGAAGGTGATTCCCCTATAACTTTCCAACGGCATCGCTAATAACGAAACTTGCGGTTAATAGCGTTGGAAGAAAGGGAGGTGGGAGACGGGAATCTGGGCAGGGGGAAGGAGGAGGCACAGGGCTTGGGTAAATTTTCGAGACAATTCAATAGGAAAATCGGCCTTTGTAAACCTTTTATTCGAAGATACATTTTCAACAAAATTTCATTCGTCATTAAAGTTGACGATATTATTTAGAATAATAACATATGAAAATCTAGATTTAATTTAAAATGTAATTTTGTTCTGCTTGCTAGCTTGTCTTCAATATTATTAATATTATTCTTTAAATAACTTAATTATAAACTGACCGGTACTAATCATTAGGACAAGAATGAAGTCGATATTTGGATATAGTAACGAAGTAAGAATAACCTAAATCTACTCTATCTATAATAAAACTTTACAGATATTTAAATCTTCCAACAGTACTGCAGTCACGCAAACGCAAGCGGCCAGCGGTTCACCCATTGTTACTTTATAGTAATTTTATAATTGGTAACACTTTTAAATCATAATCAATTGAATCGTTTTTGATAATAACAAATATGATGGTATCAGTCAATTTTCACATAAGAAATATCGAACATTAAGAGAGCTGTAATGTTAGCCAGGAAAGCAATAAAATGAAACACTCAAAGATTTATAGATATAATGTAGAGTTTGAGCGAGAGCACGGTTTCAGCGCGATGCCGCACGAACATATCGAATGTTTACGATGTCATTAAACATATTTTTATGAGGACACAGCGGTGTATTATTATTACTTTGAGGGTGAGTTAGCGACACAATACCGTTTCATTGGTCAGTTACTCACGGAAGTGAACCTTCATCGGAATTGACAACGTGCGCGCAATAAAGCATTTACGGCGACATATTATCGCGCCGGTCGCGAAATCGAATCATATTAATGCGATCCATAAACGAAATTATTAATAATTTCGTCCATAAAATAGTAATAATAAGCCGTAATTTTTATCATCCGAAGTGCAAAGAATCAAGTCGTTTCGAGGAAGCAGTAAACAGTGCAAGCCTAATTGAGTTAGCACGCTACGCGGACGACTCGAATACTCTTATTGGAAAGTTCTCTACAACTTGGAAAATTACTAAGCCATTAGCATAACCTGTGAGCAACTAACTTTTGAGGATTCAACGTAATATCATTTTGCTCTAAATATACCCTATACAATGTCACCATTTTAACATAACGGTAAAAAGGAAATAACTTTGTTTGAGATATGGAGAAAAAACTTTTTTTTATATATCTACATCTTTACTTCATAAAATACATACTACAGTGACTCAGTAGATATACTGAAACTAAACATCAGATCGGTTCGGAAGGTGTTTGTTATATGTTTTTTATTCATAGGTGAAGTGATTGCGCTAATATCACTTTACAACATACAGACTATTAATCCAAAGAGGTTGGATAGTATGTTTCTGTTCAAATGTAGTATGTGACGATAAGGTCATTACTGTTACATTTGACACCCAAACAGCTCGGTGATGCTTAAAAAGATATCAAGGCCTTTTTTGGTAAAACAACCTTATATTATTTAAATGTTTTGTCTTATAATAAATTTTAACTGCATAACTACCTACTCTATAAAATGAACGCGATAAAAAATAAGAAAATTATGTCTCTCCAAAGAAAACATCGAAGAAGCTGATGAAATGCCGCGTCAATTTACCAAATTACGGAGTAATTGAACCAAATTTGAGAATGAAGCTCGAGTAATGCAAGCAGATAAAGAGAAGCGTGGAGAACAAGAGGGGCTTATTCAATTCGTTCACGAGTTCGTACTGACAGTGACTTAAGTAGATAGTTAAGATTTTGCCAAGAAAGCACCTAGTGGCGCCCACTAATGTGTACTTAGAAAGTAGTCTCGAGTCAAGGATTGGCCGCTTAAGTACCTACAGTTGAAACTTGCCTTCCATTAGTTACTTGCAAGAACATATTATAGTTTAACTTTTGTTCTTTGCTCACAAAAAACAAATCGGGCCTGGGCAGGTGCTGTCGAAATTGCTTTATTTATTTCTATTTTATTTTGGTGTGCCGGAATGGTAATAACTCGTACTTCTTACATTTGTTTAATATTATTGTGTGAGTGATAAAGTTGACGAGCTTACTTCAAAATAATGCTAAAGATAAAAGAAATGTCACTATATAATACAGGATTTAATGTTATGGAAACTTATTAGAGACTTCTTACTGGATATTAGTTCTTGTAATAATTTATTAACAGTATTTTAAAATTGTTAAAGTTATGACATGTTTCATGATGAGTATTTATATTTATACATTTCATTACGAATTCCTGACTCACTAAAATCAAACCATTTAACGCTATAGAGAAACGTGACCAAACATTAACCCGGTCTTGTTTATCGTACAAACCAAAACTCTTAAGTTAAGGATTAGACAATAGTTTCCAGACAAAATCGATTCGGTTCTAAAGTTTGGTTGGTTGGATTTTCCCGACCTACATTGGCATGCTTAATTCTAATTAGGCTTAATCAAGCATAACTACTATATTTAAACTTTCTAAGGATTTTTACATTATATACACTTGTAACATAAATAAACCAAAAATAAAGAAAACCCCAAATATTCACTTATACTAATCCAATTGAGAGCTTTCTGCTCATAAAAGACTAAAAGCATAAACATAATAAACATACATTTCAAATAAAACAGTTTCGGCAGCATATTTTGTCCACCGGCTAATTTGATCAATCTTATGGGTAGACCTACAAAAGCTGCGTCGTTCTAGACCGAGTCGTGGTTCCAGAACCTTTAGCCATTGGCCACCAACAAATATAGATAGAAGTATACCTATATTTACACCTATTTCAAGATATTATTCTTGGAGTTCTTAGGAAAAGTCGGGTCATTATAGTAATATTCTGGTCGTGAGAACGGTAACAAGTCGTTGGTTGCGGTGCGCGGAAGACCGCATACTGTGGAAGGCATTGGGGGAGGCCTATGTCCAGCAGTAGACCTGTGCAGGCTTATGATGATGATGCATATGAGGTCGTTAATTGTTTTTTTTTTTAAATAAGTTACTTGGTCAAATTAATTCTAACTACACCTTTTTATGTTTCATGCATGCTATTTTATTGTACGTATATTTCACATTGTTCATACAACTTAAGGTGTATCATACTCTTAGTGGAAACGTGAAAAACATTCCATTAATTAGATTATTAGAGTCCAAAAACCGTTGTTATTCAAACGCTTTTATTTGTCGATCCGATTGAGACTTTGTTCTCTAAGGAACACGACCCCCTGGCTCCTTAAAGAACTTTAAGCTGGCTTTTCTAAGAAATAATATTCAAGGAACGTGACCTATAAACATGATAATACATTCGCCAAAGTACCATCTACCTGACACGGATTGGATATGGTCCAGAGATTTCTTCGGCATTAGAGAAAAAAACTGACAATTATTGTTGTGATTGGTAACTATAAAAATGTATGTAACATAAAATGAACAAAATGAATTCAATATTAAATAAAAGGTTTAGGTATAAGAGGTATTTGTTTACTTGTGAGTTGAAGCGTTGTCAACAACCAAAACATTTAAATAAAATACCTTGAAGAGGACCGTAGTATAGGCCCGTGCACTCTACTCGATTGAATTCGAGGTGGACGGTTATTGAGCCCACACTCCGATTACGAAAGCTGAATATCTTGAAATAAATAGAAAATACTAAAGCCAAACTACTCAAACATATTGACAAAAGTTATTGTTCTCATCAATTTTGAAAATAACTTGTATTGGAAACTTAACGCTCGTCTGGACGAAAATAATAAAGTTATTATTTTTTATAGTTACGATGACCGTAGATAGAAGTAAAAGGGGACTTCTATTATTACTTGCAGAATATCGAGAAAATTAACGTTATGACGATATGACAATGAATTATAAAATATATCGAGTTCATTATTCTTTGGCCGGTGATGTGGTACCTGTAACTTGTCTATTCCTTTATTTTCTTTTGGGACAATTTATAAAAACAAAGTTGAATTAAGAATTGAAGTTATGTTTATTGTAAAGACGCAAATGTATCGATGTATAACGTGATTTATTTTCTGCAAAAAGGCACATAATTGCTTGGAATACATTAATTAAATTAAAAATATTAAAATTTTCCTAAATCTTGTAATACCGATAGAATACAAAGTAAATATTTTATTTAGTAGTTCTATTTGTCTAGTTTATTGCAGTTGATAATAAGCATATAGCTCTCTATGAACTCTGAACAGGTATACACGAATTCTGTTTCTAAATATAATCCATTTATTAAGAAATGTGACTAAGTGCTAGTAATTTCTGCAACATTATTATTCCGTAGCTCCTCCACTCTTGTACAAAGTATAAGCATGTACAATAATGCCGATGGAGAGTACTTCTAGTGACCTATTTTTGTTTTGTTACTTTGCCAAGCGGGGAATGAAGAATGTTTTTAACTGTTTTTTAGTTATTTACATTTCTGGAATTAACTGTGTTAAAACTACAACTACAACTTTTTATCAATTTTAAGAAAATTGATGAATATCAAAAATTGTGATGTATAGTCATGTAGTAACAAGAATATTTAGTGGTAGAATAAACTCATTATGGATATTCAATCAATTAAAAGTGTCTGTTGTATTAAATGTAAGCTCAAGACTTATCGATCCTTTGAAAAATTTGCAAGTAATTATTATATTGATGACATACCTTACACTTTATGGAGCATAGTAGTACTTAATCGTAGATTTAGGGTCTACGATTAAGTACTACTATCACTGACTGCGTCATTTCGCAGTTACTAGTACGGTAGAGTTATAGGACACTTATAAAGTGTAAACGTAAAAATATTTCAATTGAAAAAAAAATGCATTCTATTTCATATGCATTATATTCATAGCGGTCCATGCCGTAACCGGCCAAAGGTCAAATATAAATCGGATATACGCTCGAATGGAAAAAAAAGAAATACTTCGCTATAAGATATTGCATTTGAAATTGTTAAAATGATATCGATAGAGGCCAGCGTTCTGGGTACACGCAATAAAATGTATAAAGCGGGTATTATTCGCATGATCAAATCGCCTAATAAGTTGGATCCCGCAACGCGTTCATTGTGGCAGCAACTAAACCGCCCGCCCCTCCCACGCCGTCACTCCCTAGTCCACCCTGCTAAACAATTATAGCTTTTTATCTATCGCATTTAACTTGTCTTCTTATTAAATATTAGCTTTACTTATAAAAAAAGTCATTTATTTCTGAAACGCGATGAAGAGAATCAATTTATACTTGAAAATTGCCTAAATTTTTCAATTAGATTAGTCTGTCCAAAAATGAAATTACCCGTTTCATTCCAAAACAAGGTATAAGTTTGGTTCCGCAGTTAGTACCCCGCTTAAACCTTGAACCTCGAAGAATTTTGATCGAGTCAAATTTCACGTAAGCGCGGCATTTTCGACATTGGTGACTAACATAAATCATATTACAAATACAATGTATATTCACAAACAGACATACTCTTACAGAAACAAAAGCATTCAAAAGATTTTAACTTATTTATTCAAAAATTTCAAATGCATTGAAACGTTAATAAATATATAGTCTTCGATTTGTTAAGGCCGTTGAGTATTTCGAATCTATTGCTTGGCAGTGATTCCGTAGCTGCGTATGTAGTGTTAGTGGACGGGATGGGAGGTTCGGTGTCCAAGGCGAGTGTCGTTCGTGACAGATTTCGGGGCATGGAGTGACGCGTTGGTGGCTTGCGGGCACACCCGGCTGAGACGGGGCAGGGTATCAGTGTAATCGGTATATACTAATGAGTTTTTTGACAATAATACTATTCACACACATAACTAACTTAGGACCTATTTTTAGAGAAGGTACTGTCTCATGAGATACAGGCTCACCACCACCACATAGTTCAGGAGATAGAACTCCATGAAATTGTAAAAGATTTTGAGCAATAAAGGTTTTGTTTTAACTTCTATAGTACTATAGTATTTTTAATTTACGATAAACGAAATTCACAGCATATATAAAACCTGCAGATATACAAATATACGAAAACTGGTATAAAGTTAAATAGTTATAAAGCAGATATTATAAATTTCAGTAATTCATTCATTATTTTATAATGGCTGCTACGGGCCACTTTAAATGCCTCGTTGTTGTTTCCCAGCATGAATACAAAACGTCAATTTCCGTCCACGCGAACCTCACATTAAGGTTGTCAGTCAAGAAGCCCGCATTTATTGAAAGGAGCGGGGGACGCTCAATCAGTCAGGTGGACACAAACAGTTTTCGGTAAAATTAATGTTTGTCAATGGATGCGTGGAATGCCTTATTAAAATTATTTAACGATAAACTCAAGCGCAGTCACAAGCTTTAAGCTTAGTCGAAATAACTCAGTATTGCTATATGTTTGTATTGTATGTAGGTAATAAAAATCTAAAATTAAATATGTCATAATATATTTGTCTATAATAATTGTGTATATATGTTGGAAACAACAACAGTGGTAGAGCCCGCAACAACAACATCAGTTGCACGAATGGGCCGGCTCGACCGGTGAAATACCACGACCTCACAGAAAACAGGCGTGAAGTAGAATTATTCTGCGTTTCGTCTGATGAGTGAGGTGCCGGAGGCCTAATTTCAATCAATTCAATTTTCTTCCCCTTCCCACCCTTTCCTCATCAGGATAGGATGGGAACGGGAAGAGGATTGGACGGGGAGGGGTTAACGGGGAAAAGGAAATATCCTTATTCCTGTTTATGCCCACCTCTGTCCATTAAAGGTAGGCGACGCATCTTCAACACATTTGCTTGTTTGGGATGTCTATGGGTAGCGTTCACATAACATCAGGTGTTCCGCTCGCTCGTTTGCCACCTTATCACATAAAAAAAAAAAAAAAAAAAAATATTTTTCTTTAATTGTTTACCAAAATTTGTTGAATTGCTTTTTACACAAAGTTTCCAACTTGTTACTTTGGCTACTCTATGGAATTGTATTTTTTTCAGTTGCACTCAAATGGCTTTTCCTAAACACAATTCAAGCTAATAACAGTTTTTGTGACACTAAACACGAAAAAAGCTTTCCCCATTTAACGGACCGTAAATGTGTACTCTATGTTACCGCCGCCCTTAAGCAGACATTATTAGGAGGGTGTCGCGCGACGAACATAAAATTTTGTTGCGATTTTTTCCTTAACACCACTAAGCTACATAGTATAGGTCACGTTGGCGTCATAAGTTATCTCAAATATGTGTAAAATAGCCACGGTGATGAGAACAAGTACTGCGAGGGTGTTTTTTTCCATCTTATTTTTTTTAATTTTCACCGCGCACTAGATACATTCAGGTAGACTCCACCATGATGTATCGAAGCTTAATTGGAATATTTACACCTAATGTTAGTAAATTATGGACACAATTTGTTTATCGTATTGTAAAAGTCTTTGATTGAATATTAAAATACAAATAACATCATAGATATGATAAATTTAATATGTATTATTTTGTCAAATATTTGAATTTTTATTACAGTGCATCAAAATTCTGATGGATTGATGTTACCTTCCTGTAATGAGGGTAATATGGAAGGATCTAAGTCGACACAATTTTTTGAATGGATACAAAGAAATAACGAGGCAGAGGTCCAAAAGGGACAGCAGATTAAAAACTCACGTTAAACATAATAACCGAAGTAGAGTTGACGGGGCTGTGGAAGGTCCTTATTAATCGTAATTAGCAATATTTGTAAGCGGCACAAAGGCGCCTCGCCGCGGGTCGCCGGCGCGGCACAAAGCGCCTGCCCAACGCACTACAAAGGGCTTAAGGTTTTAGATGTCGCCGCTCTGAAAATTTGTTTCATTAAGCGGATCGGCCAAAATTTTCTTTTCCTTTTAACTAAAACGAAATTCCTATAGTGTAAAGTCAAACAATCCGGTTGTTTTTTCTGCCATTATCCCTAAACGCTACGAAAAAGGGATATAAATGACATTAAATATGGCAGTAAATATCGAAAAGGTACAGAGTTACTTTTGATGTCCTAAGAACTGGAAGCAAATTTTTAAGTGATGGGACTTATATTATTGTTGAATACAAGTTTAAACTCTTTATTTAAAAAAAGTCACTCAATTTCAGCGTCATGGGTCATGTTAGTCACAGAATGTCATAATGTAATAATGGTATAATTTATGTAAATGTATTATTCTTCTATTAACACGATAAAATTTATTGTTATAAAAAACCCATGTAAATACGTCATTAAATTTATGAGAGAAAAATTTATTTAATAAATACAATAAACTTTTTTAAAGTATGCTAAGAACTGATCTTGAATGAAATAGACACCATACGTACATTTTATAAATATTTTCTTTACTCTGAGTATTAAAAAAAGAACAATTAGTGAAAAACTTAAAAATAACTTCCGTTAGCACATTATTTTATATTTAGGTAAAAGGAATAGGGATCGGAGCTATCAAAGACACACGAAGTGTTGTTCTCAATATAAGAGCCTTAAATAAAAACCTGTTCTGGACGAACAAAGCGGTACGTGAGGCAAATTATTTATGTATTGCCGCGGTCGTTCTAATTACGTAAGGCTTTTGTTCTCCAGGCCTGCCAGTCGTGGCCGCTCCGCTTCGACCTAACACACAGCAAGGGAGGCTTTGATAATGTAACGACTTTGTGGCCTCGTAAGAACCTATCCACTTAGTTAACTTACAATATGTTAATTTGAGACGCTTAAGTAAATTTGCGTACTTTGCCATGTAAAATTTAAGATTTTCAAATGTTGGATCACATTCATTATTAATATCATTGGCGTATTTAACAACTTTGACCAGATGCTAAAATCAAGGTAAGTCAATGTAAGCTTTGACTTATATTTGAATAATTGCTTTTGAGTGTTTAAAAAGTAATACCAACATTTGATTTTTTTTCAGTCATTGTCAAATCTCATTTTGTAGAAAAAATGGTCAATACAACATTTTACGAATGTTTTCAGCATAACTGATTAATCAAGATCAAGATTTATGATTAATGTTAGCAGCAAGCAAGCCGGAAAAATATTTTATAATTGAATATTTATTAAATAGCCAACGGTTATATAGTCCGACTACGGTGGTACTGTGCCGACCAAACATAATAAAATAAAAACTGGGAAAAGGGCAGGGTGATAAAGAAGGGTGTTTATTAAATTGATTTAGTGATACACTTTTTTAAAATAAATTATCAGATTTTAGTTTCTTTACGTTCGTTTCAGGTTTTAGAGAATATTCAAATTTTATGTCATCATTGTATTGTATGTGAATCATTTTATCAATATGATATATAAATTATAGCAGCAAGTTTACTATAATTAGATGTCAGCCGCACATACATATACGTAACTGACGCACATTACTGAATTGTATGGTTGTCGCCCTTTGGTATTACTTAACAGCATCACATCATTATAACGATTTTCTAGTGATTAAAAAACTTATCGATAAATAAATACAACGAACTTATAAATAAATTACGAAAGATAATAGAAAAGTAGTAATAATTAAATTCAACAGGAATTACTTGACACCATCTACTACCATAATGAATTTCTAGAAATAACAAAACTTATATCAAGTATAAATAATAGAACAAATTAAATAATTTCGTTATAAATTTACGTATTAAATCATATTCCTCATTCCATGCCCAAATAGATAGATTTATTTAAAAGCAATTGCGTAAGATGTTTACCCCGGAAGGCACACGTTCACTTTCAATAATGAGATATCTTCTGCGAGGAAAATTCGTAGATTTAATACCTTGTCACAAACAAACGATGCGATGTATTGTGACTTTGAATTAAGCTTTAAATCCTTGAATTGATCCAAATTATCTTATTAAGTCATTTAATTCTAATTCTCGAAATCTTATCCTTCGACTGTATACGAAATCCACTTTTCAACATTTGTTTATTTTAGCCAACGCTATCTACAGTATGTTTATTGCAAACTTAGTGGATTACAGATCAATATATAATGGTACAATATATAGTGTGACTTAAAAGTGGATGTTGTAACTAGAATTGAGAAAGGTAAGCTTCGGTGGTTCCGACATGTTGAAAGGATGAATGAAGAGAGAATAACGAAACAAATTTATGTAGCAAAAGTGAGTGGCAGTGTTGGTATGGGACGCCCTAGGAGAACTTATATCGATCAGATTAGTGGCTTACTCAAAAAGGCCGATATAAGGAGCACCCATAATCGACGAGCATGTATGTGTAGATGTATGAGTGTAGAAGAAGCGAGAGAGGTGTGCCAGGATCGCGTGAAATGGAAATCCATGATCTCTTGCCTTCCCTTCTGGGTTATGGGCGTGAGTGCATATTTATTTATTTATTTTATTTATATAATGGTTCTACTATAGAAAAGTCACCAATTTTTATTTATATTGGGTCTATTTAGATTTTTTTGGCAACGTTAAACGATTATATAAGTAAGATGTACATCTGCCAATATCAGTGATCCACCTAACCTTGACAACTGATACTCAGAATTAAGAAGTATATTGCGATTATAATTGAGTCATAAGATTGTACTTCTTATAAGCCCTACAAAGGGAAAGGCAGTAATGTTGACAGTATATCGGTTACTGGTACTAATATATGTCGAACTGAGACCAAGCCAGAATGTAAGGAGGTAAGGTTAAAAAATCTACATTCAGTAATTATATTTTTGCAAGTAAAACTTGTCTATCATGTTAAATGTTAAGTGATTATTAGATAATGTTATAATGCCTTAAAATATAATATCCTGTTTGGAGATTTACGGATATATGGATACGGAGATGCAGCTACTTTACATGAATACCAATACCAAGTCATGATCCTATACGTTAAGATGACGGGACCTCAAGCAATAAAAGAGAGGGAAGAAGCTCCATAAAATATTCACGCGTTATAAATATTAGAATAGGTGCAGTGATTGCGAAAGCAGGTAACTTGCTTTTTTTAATAAAAAAAACTGTGAACAAATACATAACTAAAATTACATAACTTACAAACTGATGCAGTAATGATTTAAATTACCCACATTCTAATTTTATTTTTATTTTGGTTAAAAATTTTGAATCAAAAATACATAACTTACGAACTGATGTTGTAATAATGTAAATACCCACATTCTAAACTTTTGATCTATAACTCAATTTCGTAATTTTTGTAAAAGGCTTATTCTGATCCGTAAGAAATATAGTATAATGAATTAAATGTCTACTCCGTGTATATATAAAATGATAGTTACACTTTTTTAGAAATTATTTTTTGCAAGCTTTGAAAAATTTAGAAAAATCTATTTAATCACGTTTCTATTTATTAAATTGATTTGTATAAATTATGCAAATTTTGTTATATGCAATAATATATTTAGATTTATTCTTACCTATACCTAATATCGTTTTCGAGCATGTATGTTTGTGTGTGCGGTAATAGAATCTTCTATTCGATTCAGATTCGTATACTTAACGGCATTTAACTCTCCATCCGCTACGTTAGTACAAGATTAAGCCTCGGTGAAAGTGGGCTTATGGAACTTATGGATGATTAGTTAATCATTACCAAATACAAGGATGAAAAACATAATTAATAATGAAAATCTTATTTTAGACTACCCATGTAAGAATATATTTCTAAAACTATTTTTGTTAATATTTTTGGTATGAATTACTGAGGTAAATTAATATAATATAAAAAAGTAAATTAAAATAATATAGAGGCAATGTTTTCATGCCTTCAGGAAAGCGCGCCTTGTTCGCTGGTGACGAGCGGACGAGCGAAGCGTGAGCGATTGTCACACGAATGATGCGCGGTATGCTCGCAGGACGCGGGAGGGCGGCATTGGAGGCGCGCGAGGCGAGGCTATGCGCCCCGTCTCCCACACCCCGCTCTATCGATTGCCCCAGTTGAGAGCGGGGCGGAAGTAATGATAGAACGGGATGCAAACACCGCCGCCCGATCCGATGGCCAACTCCACTGGTAACTGTATAGTGCACTACACAAATATTGTTCGAGATAATATTTAATCTTCCCTTTCTTTCCTCTAATGTAATTCTGAATAACGCTTCTCGAACTCGTCCTCTTCGCTGGTATTATCGGGATTGTCTGGATACTCCTTTTTTTCCAATAACTGTTGTTATTTTATTTATTCATTACAATTCATATGTTCAATGCTTATTAAAAAGTTTAAATCTTTTCAAATAATTTAGCCGAAACTTCGAACCATGAAAGTAAACAACTCCAAAAAGTTGAGCGTGGAAGTGACATCCTGCTTATATCTATCTGAACGGATCTCGTAATAGCTTCCTCAATCTCAGCGTCAAAGTTCTCATAAGGCGCTTCTTAACTAAGGCGTTAAGGAAGATAGTTAGTAAGAGGCCTTCGGCAGGGTCTTAAAACTTGGTCGAAACTTGCGTAACTCGATCTCCACAATCCGGCGAGCGACGGGCGTCATTGCGACGATAAATCAGAATACGTTATTAGCATAACAATATAATTGTTTAAGAACGAAGGACATCTCCGATGTCATTATGCCTATCTCATCTAAATGCATTTAGTTTGTCACGAGTTGCGTTATGGTTTCAGAAGAATCATCGTATAAACTTCTTTGATAGTTGTTCTTTTTTTGGTGATGCTAGGAGCAAACTAAATATTGCTATCGTAAAGTTCATAAGTCATGACGTTTCGGCCAGTGAGGCCATAGCCAGTTATATCGATTTTACAATAAAATTCGTCAGACAACCGAGCGTCTTCTCGCGGCGTGGTAAATTGCGATAGAATCTGAGCCGACGTTCACATCCAATGATAATAAAGTGTAAAAAGAGTCGTCGTTTTAATGCTCGCTTTATGGGCACTTCCGGAGCTTCGTAAGGTTTAGGATGCGCAGAGATATATGGTCGCTGTTAAAACTCCTTCGCCAATCACCGGCGTTCTTTGTTGTCGAGCGACGCCTGGACTGAAACTGCACCATAAAATATCCTGACACCGATTCAATGTTTGCTCTATACTTGATCGTCTTCGGTGGTAAAGGTAAATTAAAAACATCTCATACCTATCTTTTTACTCTCTTTTTTTCTTTAACCACCTGCCGCATCCGTGACACTTTCTTAATGTTGTCGCCCACCCACAGTTTCACATGTCGGTCTTTTTTATGGAAGAGGTAGTAAACGAGCACGCGGTTCAAACAATATTAAGTGACCGCTGCCCATAGGCATCTGTAACAAGCTAATGATTTGCAGATGTGGTACCTACCCTTAATAAACAAAAAATCCTAACCATACCCTCCCCCATTAAAAACACGTACTCCTCCCATCCTTTCCTTATTAGAATAAGATGGGAAGGGGAAAAGGACTAGAATTAAGCCTCTAGCACCTCATACTTCTACTTCACGCCCGTCTTCTGTGAAATTGTGATATTTAACCAGAACCCGGCTCAGTGGTGGTCACATAACATTCGGTGAACCCTCTTGCACGTTTGCTTCTTTATACTTTAAAAATCGGAGGCAGTCGATAGAAGTGAAAGATTAAAACTGTATTTTTAATTTTCAAAGTGATTGTAATATTATAAATTAAATATCATAATTTTTGAATTTAAATTATTAGAACGAAGCTCTTAATCGCTTGTTATCATTTGTTTGAGAGGGCTGACAGGGCTAGCGATCATAGTGCCTTTGTGTCTATTTTGACACACAACTACAACACAATTACTACCGGGGTAACATCAACGGTGGAAGCCCCAACAAAATATAAATGTGAATATTATAAATTATGTTATTCATTAGATATTATAATTGTGTATATTTTTTTTCATTAAAATCTTACGTTGTCTAGATGGCAGCGTTAGTTCCTATTTCGAGTGCCATAAGATCCTTGTTGGACAGTAGATGAAAGTGTTATATTTTTCTAATGCATTACAATATATCTTCCAACTGCTATTTAATTAACCAATACATTATTTATTATATTATTTTGACCACAATGTTTATATTTTGTGATTAGTGTATTTTTAGAATCCGCGTGCTGACGTTTTGGAAGTTAGTTATTTATTCTGAAATTATTAATATAAAGCGCGGCTAAAGATGTTTTCACTTCAATTAGCATGTCGCTGACGCAAGTCGCGCATATCAATCCCGCGAAGCTATAAGATTTTCCCCTACCAAATTATATACATTAATAGTATTTGTTTAATAATTGTGTAAAATAATAATAAATCAGCCTTTTCTAGAATGTTCCCCACTGCAGTGGCACAGGCCTCCTCTCCGAGAGAGGGAATGGGCCGTAATCCACCACGCTGGCCCAGTGCGGGTTGGTGGATGTCGCATGTCTTTGAAATTATTGGTTCTAAGACATGCCGGTTTCCTCACGATGTTTTCCTTCACCGTTTTTGGAGCAGTGGTGATGAAATAAATTAATACAAAGTTAAGCGCCTGCTTGGGTTCGAAGGTGCGACCTACACTACGTAAGTCGGGGCCTAAACCACTGAGCCACCACTGCTCCTGTAGTATATATCCAGTATTTGATTAAGGTGGACAAATGCCTATAAAGAAAGTAAGTGTCGTAAAGTCGTCTAGTTGGGGATGACGACTCTATAAGTAAACTTGAGAATCCAATTAAGAAATGAGCGCGGTACAGATTTATTTCAGTCCTTACTTTGTTAACGTATTCGTACATAGCTATAAAGGGGGATCTTCGAGGTACTAGTTGATCTGCAATTAGAACGAAGTAAATTAAAAGACGGCGTCTCGTTGTTTATCGTAATTCGGTGCTGAACGTTTACGTAACAATAACAAACTTTTTTTGTCTTTTAACACAATTAGTATAGAATAGACATAGCTAATCTATTTTTTCGAACCTACTGTAACCTTAATGTGACAAGAAGTGAGCCTATTAGCATACCACCATTGTCATATGGTTCATCATGACTTTATATGAGAATCCGGTAAACTGTATCGAATTTCCTTCTTCCATTCCGAAATCGAATCAACGTGAACAATAATTTAGCGGTTTACCACTAACCTATCATGGCTTCTTATTCCAAAACTACAAAACTGAAACCTGAGTTGAAACTGCGAACAATGTGGTTCATGAAGGCCAAGCGCGTCCTCAACGTGCGCTTGGAACAGGTACTTATTAAAATTCAAAATTGAACACAAGAAAATAAATGAATAATAGTTCGAAAACGCTCCAAATTCAAAAAAAGATATTGCTGGCGCATATTGAATGTTGGGCCTAATGTTCCACCTCAAAAAAATGTTTTGAAAACATATTATTGTATTGCAACTTTTACTAATGTAAGGATATTTGCGTCAACAGGTGTACTTTTCAAAGTGATATTGAAATTGAAACAGTTAGGTAACAGTTAATAGGAAAGAGTTTAAAATTCTGTACGAGTCTGCAAATTAATGTATATTAGGGACTGAGATGCATCTTCAAAAAACTTCATCCATTTCGTGGCTGGTCGCGGAGCTTTCACTACATTCAAGACACGTGCTCCTTTCTTTGTTTCACTCGCATATAACGAGATATTGTGATTCCGTGCCATAACGACACCGCGTACAGTCAGATTCGAATATCTAACACAACATTAGATACACGTTTTCTTATTAAGACGAGACAACCACTGAATAGAAATGTCTGTATCGATATCCAGTGTGTTTATTTCGTTTTATTACGAACTGTTTGCTAGCGGTATATAAGGTGTAGATTTCAATGTTATATTTTATCCATCTTGTTTAATATGTATTATTTTTCAAGGATGGATGAAATAAGATTGACAAGGATAATTTATGATGAAAAAGTGTGAGTGATAGGCCGGGGAAGTTATAGGTTGTCTTATATCCAGGATTGTGTGTTATACAACTAAACAAAGTGACAGCGATAAGAAAATATCGATAAAGCGATGAGCTTCGTGCGGTGCAGTGCGGGGAATAACCTAAGAATATCTTATTATCAGAACGTTTCGAATCCCCAGTTTAACGTTTAAGTGTTGTAAAAATGTTTATAGTAAAACTACGCACTTTCATGGCATACAAAATCATGCGAACTCATCAGCAATGGATGAACCATTAATTTTGTTAATCTTTATAGCTCTAGCGTTTTGTTACAAAGTCATCGACCTTACTTGCTTCGACTGAATGACAGATTGGGTATATGTCACTGATCGTTTGTGAACTTCGTTGGTTTATAATTGGACGAGGCATATAATAAACTTGTTGTGAGTGTGTGTTACAAGTTGTGAACTGAACGAACCAATGATAGTTTGACGTATCAAAGACAACCAACATACTTAATTTTTTCTGCGTTAGACATATTTTTAAGTTATTATATTTATAATATAACTGTCACGTTCAAACTAATACACCTAACTTATAATTATCTTTCGTTAAAACTTAAAATTTAAAGCTCGTCAATTCTTCACATCACAATTTGACTTTGATAGTTTTTAAACTGTCGAGATAATACGTGTCAAATCTGTGAATGACACGTTTAGTTTACAATTTTCTGAAACTTTATTACCAAGTCCGACTATAAACTGATGGAGTTCCACTCGGTCGGTGACATGTACTACAGCTATGCGCGAAATGTTATGTGATTAAGTAGCTCACCCCCCACCAGTCAAACTATAAAGGATAACCAAAATATGAGTGTGTGAAACAACAGATGGCGTCATTATCGATTTCTTAGGTACAAATTGCGAATGTTATAAGAATTACCTTTAAACGTTTAAGTAGCCTTTTATTACCTCTTAAGATATATTAGAAAATATTTTACAATTTAATTTATTTACTCAGATGTTCAAAACATATTTAATAATTTTCAATATATAATTTATTTCTTGAGAGTACCAACTTAAGTTCATATCTTTATTTATGTTAGAAATACTCGAAGTATGCTCTTAGTTTCACTGTAATCATACCCATTTCGTTCAGTGCCATGTGTGGTAAAATAGTTATGTATGAAATTTTTTATTCATATTTGAAATTAAATTGGTTTTAATGTATTGCCCATTCTATAATATTATTCTTATAATTATCACATAACATTATCTCAAATACTGTCCGATAATTTAGAACTGTTTAATTATGGAAATTCCTCATCATCTTCCTGCCCTTGTCCCGCCTTATGTGGGGTCGGCATAAATAGTTTTCGACTTCTGCATCGAGCCATCGTCCGACATTTCAGTTGTCAGTCCCATCTTGATCATATCACCTTTCATGCAATCCATCCATCTTTTCTTAGGCCTACCCCTACCGGTATAATATCTAAAACCCTCTTTGTCACATGCCATTCTTCCCTTCTCATAACATGACCATACCATGCTAACTCAGATCCATACATTATGATGGTTTTGTAAATTTTCTTAGGTCTTATAATGGTTTTGTAAATTTTCCCCTTTATTTTAAGGCGAACTCGTGGGTCGCATGTCAAGCCTGTGACCTTTCGCCATTTCTTCCATTCCGCATTTATTCTATTTTTCACATCACGATCAATATCACCATCGTTTTGGATCAAAGAGCCGAAGTACCGGAAATCGGAGCAGACTGGAAGAGATGCACCGTCTAAGGCAACGGGGACATAGCTGGATGGGCCACCGAAGTCGCAGAACAGGTGTTCTGTTTTTGTTCTGCAAATCTTCAGTCCGACCTCCAGTTTGTCCTGCCATTTTTCAAGTACCTCAAGCGCATTTTCCCCAACAAGAACAATGTTGTCGGCAAATAGTGTACACCAAAGTGCCTCCTTCTGTATATCGGATGCCAATGCATCAATTACCAGGAGGAACAGATACGGGCTTAAAGCCGATTCCTAGTGCAAACTCACAGCCACACTGAACTTGTCGGTTACTCCGGTTTCAGACCTGACGTGAGTATTCGCATTTTCATACGTAGCACGTACAAGTCGTACGTACTTTCCGGGCACTCCCTTTTCTTTCATAGCCCACAACAGTACCTCACGGGCACCCTGTCGTATGCTTTCTCGAGGTCAATGAACACCATGTGCAAGTACTTGTGCGCCCGTCTGTATTTTTCACACAGCTGGCGTAGTGAGAATATGGCGTCCGTTGTTCTACGACCAGGCATAAAACCAAACTGGTTCTGCGATACCTCACTCTCTTCTCTTATCCGTTTATCTATGACTTTCTCCCATATTTTCAAACTATGTCACGTGAGCTTTATTAGTTTTGTACATCACGTTTGTTCTTAAAAACAGGCACCAGTATACTGTTGCACCATTCTTTAGGGATCATCTCCTCCTGAAACAGCTTATCGAAAAATAAAGCATGCAGCAACAATCCATCCTCTTTCAAAATCTTCCATACTTCAGCAGGTATGCCATCTGGTCCCACTGCTCTTCCATTCTTCATTCCTTGCACAGCCATTTTGATTTCATCCATACTAATCTCTTTCACTGTAGCTATATTAACTGATGTTCTTGGTAGAACACCGTTCCAACCATTCTCTTCGTTCATCAGTTTTTGAAAATATCTCTTTTATTCTTTCGCCATTCGTTATGATCTTCTCTTGCTCATCTTTTACGCACTTTGAGTGTACTATATCCCTTGCATTCTTCTCCCTTTCTTTTGCCATTCTGTCAGGATTCTTCTGTCCTTTAAGGGTGTCCAAAGTCAGTGGTACAGGTTTTCATGTTCTTCAGCACTTGCCACCACGACAGCTCTTCTAGAAATTTTCTTACACTCGAGATACATTCTCTTTTTACTCTCTATCATATCTTAATTCATATTTTCAGCATTCTTCCATTCCTTAAACGCAATCTTCTTTTTTTTATAGCCTTTTGCACTTTACTATTCCACCACCACGTTTCTTTGTCTATCATTTCTTTTCCTTTCGTTTCCCCTAACACCTTTAAGTATGGAAATTATATATTAATAAAACCTTTCTAGTTCATAAACGAACATAATAAGTCTTATTTTATTGTCACTACTCAAGTATTTATCAGCTAGAAAAGGCATAAATATTTAATGATTTGGTTTCTAAGCGTTCATTGAACTTGAAGTTGTGTCGTGTTTCTCCAACAATTCGGTCTATCTCTACCTAACGATACATTGCAACGTGGTTACGCAAGGCTCGTTACGTAACCCAGATAAGCAAGGGTGAAATTCTATCTTATTTGCACCCTCGGATTAAAATTAAATTTTATATGGAGGTTTCAGTAAGTCGAGCCGCTACGCCGGCAAATTTCTTTGTGTACAGTTTTAATTTCGCGTGACAGTGTAATGAACATGGCGCTTGATGTTTGCGGCTAACGAATCTGTTATTTATACCTTATAACAAAATTTTAAGCCTCATCCGCCGTTACAAATTTCTATTGCATTCATATTTTGATCCTGTACTACACTACACTAACTACTCTACCAATATATTAAAACGACACTTCTTTGTATTGCACAACAACGAATCAAGATTTGGATGTTTGCTATATGTCAATTTTCTCACAACAATTATTCATATGGTGAATTTGATAAGATTAGAAAGATAAGATAAGAAATAAGACAAAAAACAAAATTACTTATACGATTACTAATATTAATGTAATGTAACATAGTAACATATAATATAATAATGTCGCTGCGGCAACCTGTCTGGCCGCGCGCGTTCTTATATTAATTTATTTGTATAGAGAATACGTCAAGTTTTCTTGTCATCGTAAAAAGAAAATTAAACTAGAATTCTGCAAAGTCTCTTACAATGAGCATATTTTATTTAAAACGTCCTAGTATCAGAGCACAAGGAAGTTAGGGTTTAGCATCCAGTGGAGCTCCACTCCGCAACATTAAATTAATATTACTGTTTTATGAGTAATAATATGTTAAGGTTTGAAAATTCGGAAACATTGATATTTACTTAGAAGCCTAATTTCAAAGCTAAAACTAACAGACTGCATATTATTATTATGCATGTTGAATCATTCGATCATGAGTGTGCATATTGATTTTAAGTTACGTGTGACTGGCTGACCTCTTGAGCTTATGTTCAATAATAATACTAAATCAACAACAATCAAAAGAGCGCTGCCGAATGATATAGTTCCTTGCAAAACTGATTCCGATCCAATAAGAAGTAGGTCGGTAAAATTAATAAAACAAATGGGCTGATGAGACAAAATAATATCTTAAGATAATACGCACAAACGCGATGCACGCAAAAAATTGGAAGATAAAAGTATCTTCCTACTTTTTGCGTGCATCGCATTTTTCCCTCCATATATACGTATATATGGAGGGAAAAATGAAAAAAAAAATACTTCCCGAACAGATTCTTCTCTCGTTGCTTTAGTAGAAAAAAATTATAACCTACAATAAAACGTCCTCTCGCCTTCACATAACCACATAATAAGAAAATTTAATAAAAACAATAAGAATAGTTCATTATTTCCCAACATGATAATAATAGAGACCAAAAATAAGGCGAAGACAAGATCTATGATATTGAATTATAACCGAGGTACGCGTCAGACAATTTTCTTCCGAAGACATTTCATAAATCATACATCAATATGGGAAATGTAATATCATCGGAGAGGCGAGCAACGTGTTTGCGCCTCGTTGGCTCACTTACCTACGCGCTCGTGATCTCTGAAATTCCAAAATAGTTTTTTCTTGCCTTTGTAACTAACATTATTAAATCATTTAAATGTTATATTTAATACTATAAAAACTTGCTATTTACAGTTATATGTATACAAATGTAACATATTAGAATATCATTACAAGATTTTAATATTTAAGTCATAATGTATAAGTGGCATAATTTAGTCAAAAGAAGGCATGATTCGTGATTAAAGATGCTTAAAGGCTTATAAAACATATATAAGTATTATAAATAAATATTAATATTGATATATTAAGTAAAATATATCAATACATTAAGTAAAATAGGTTCATAAGAATTACAAGTGTTCTCGTAATGATATTACGTGAAAATTCCAGTATGTTCGTGAATTACATTTTTTTATTGAAATTAAATTCAAAAATAGGGTAAAGGGGAAATTGCATACATTTATAATGAACGTATGTAATAAAATAATTTAAAAATACGAAAGTGAAAAATCGTACACGAACGTTCGTAAAAATAAATTAATTTTTCTTCCAAAATTGATTCCCTTTAAAAGGATGAGAATAGAGGTAGCGGGTACTTGTTGCCTAAGCTTGATTTCTTGTTGGTTTGCAAGTATGTCTCGCAAGCGCGATTATACATGCTCGCAACAATAACATTGCACGGGTGTTTATTGTGATTCATAATGCGTCATTGATGGTTGTGAGGTGTTGATTGCAAATTTCTGCTCTGAAGCGTCTATGCCCAGAGTATTATCTTTATCGCCTGCCGTGGAGGTTGTAGAGTTGCAATTCGACATTACTACTCCAGATATGCTGCTTATGTTTGTCATTGTTATATCTTATGATGGATCATTGATGGGATCAACGAGTCTTCCTCTGACGGCATATAAGTGGTTCGTGGCTAATATGCTCATTCGTATTATTCGGATCGGCGGAGGATAAGATATATATCTTTTGCTATGGTATACTATACAGTAGTATGACGTTTGTCTTAATTAGATCTGCCCAAGTCGGGTCCCTCTATGAGGGATTGCAGACTGTCTGACTCCCATGTTTTACAATCGAATTAAGTCCCCTATAAAGTACCCATATTTATGAAAGAAGGCGATTTACTGGTGGATGATGCAAATTTGATCGAGGCTCGCATTTTACGAAGAGTTGGTGAACACAATGAGATGAAGTGAAGTACGAGAATTATACGAAAAGTTATTAATGTTTCCGATACTGCCGTGCCATAGTAGGCGGTGATGGTAGCTGGAAGGAGTTATACTCTGACTTCGCTGACACCGCACAACGAGGGAATTAACCATCCCCTGAGGCGAGTTTTACACTCCCAATGCGCTCTGCAGGTCGAAACCTGTGCTGACTATGTCTTGGTGGCGACGCCTTACACTTGACGGTGTAACGCATATTACTATTGTGGTTAATGTAATTGTAGAGTGACGATAAAAATCTGTAGTTTTAAATGAGTGCATAAATTATCGCCAACAAACTGATTATCAGTTGGGCGAAATATAATTTTTTTCTTTACTGTAATGTGTTTTGCAAATAAATAAATAAAAAAAATATGTTGGGATTGCGAAGTATTTGAGAATAAAGTATGTAAACACGTAAATTTTATTCAAATATTTTGGAACTGCAATTGATCTAGAAGTTTTTAATTTATTATTTGATTATTTTGGCAAATTTATATAGACTTTAAACACTTTAATAATTAGCTTCCTAAGGCTTCAATAAGCTTAGCGAATCTTTCTTCCTATATAATTTCTAAAAGAACTTGTTATTACAACTCACAAAGAAGAACTAAGTCCTACAACTAGACAATCACATATAAATTTATCAATATAATTATAAATTTAAAAAAAAAAACGATCTCGGTGGTGTTTTCGACTTGGAGACATTTATGTTTCCAAGTCAACTTCATTAATATATTTCTAACTAGCTGTGCCCCGCGGTTTCACCCGCCCTGCAAGTTTACTTAAACGAAATGATATTACTTACTTAACAGTAATAATGCATATAATAGTACTCAATTTTATAGATTTTTTTTCGAACAAATGTATGATATAGTTCTTTAAATTGATATAACTTTTTTATTTATTAACCGATTGAGTTTAGAGATTGAGAGTAAAACAAACACTAAATGTTAAGTGTAGCTTACATTAGTGAAAACCACACCCAAATCGGTAAAGCCGTTTCGGAGATTAAGGGTAACAAACACACAGACAAACGGACAAAAATTCTAATAATGATTGTTTTGGGTTTTATTGCGTTTATATGAAGGCCCCCAATAATAGTTTTTCTTAAATATCTTCCATGTACAGACAGCGATCAGTTACATTTTTATTATATGTATAGATTTTCTCTATGAGAAAAAATGATAGTTACACCTTCACAGACTTAATTTATAGGAGGCGAAAATACATTTCCTTTCTAGGTTAGATTCAAATGAGTGCAGATTGCTAATTTGATACTTTAATAATATCAATTTATACTAATTCCCTCTCTCGGAGAGGAGGCCTGTGCCCCTGCAGTGGGGAATATTCTAGAAAAGGAAATCAGAAATCTGCGCCAAACTGAAGTTTTTAGGTCTGGTAGTTTGGACTATGCGATGGTATATCAGTCAGTCAGTTCTTCTTTTGTATATAGATAAATATTATCCTAATATAATATTGAGTAAACTCAATAGTAGGTTTATAGTTCTGAATTCCAGATTAATAAAGAGAAAATTCATTACTTATGTAAAAATGTATTAAGCTTGCGCTGACGTTCGAGTATTTAAAGGTGACGTTACACGGAGCTTTGGGATGGAATTTCTCCTTGCATAACAGGTGAACACTGAAAGGCGGTTTCCGAGGGGAATGCGACACGGAAATGTACTATGGTTGGTGACAAAAACGCGAAGGCTTTAGGTAAACTAGTTCCGAGGAACCAGTGCTGGAAAACCAATTTATTTTTATTCAAACTTCATAAATTGGAATTCGCTTTCATATTAAAATAAGTCATATATTTTTTGTTTATTGTGGCTAACGGATTTTAGCTAAGGTTTGAAACATAGGTTTGAAAATAATTTAAGTGTTTACGCAAAACCATTTGTGTACAAATTTTATCCTTTAAAACATTGTGTTTTAATCATCCTTTTTAATAACTCATAAAAGTACTTTCCATAAGCGCCCGTACTCATCAGAAGGAATTTGCAACAAAGAAAATTCTATCCTCTCAGAATGTTTATACGTTATATTCCCGGTTGGCAGTTATTACCAGTAGTTACTGGGATAAAAGATAAAGCCGGAGATCACGCGATTCATTTCTCTAATTGCATCCAGAGGCTATTTCTTTTCTAAGTCCGTCCCGGTTGTTAAATCGAGATCACTTCGAACAGACAATTAGTAAACAACCGCAGCGGGCAGGTAACCAGCACCGCATTTCGTTTATTGTCCCTATAATAATTTACCTAAAAGTTAAAAAAATAGTTTTTTATACATTATTTTTTTTTACTTTATGGCGCACAAATTTATATGTTATTATGTAATAAACGTGAAATATCCCGTAGATAGAATTAGTTTGTAATTTTATTTGGATTGTATTTATGAAGTAACATGTTGAAGGTTTTCAAGTTTGTGATTTTACGTTAAATCGCTTAATGCTCGTACATTAGTGACGACGAACAAACCCAAACGGTATAGAGGCCACCTCTACTCATATCCAGACGAATTGTTGATGTCTTGCAGGAAATATTTTAGATAGATTGAGTCTAGTTTTCTAGGTCTGAAATTCACAATTTGCCCAACTCCAGCTAAAACTACTACCTATCAGTTCTCCCTAAATAAACAAAAATAACGCTTTATCTAAAACAAATAATCTAATAAACGAGCAATTCTGAAAACCCTGGTTCGATTCCAGATGTCTCCAGCCCGATTATTTTTTCCCTTTTTTTAAGTTTCTTCTTTAGTGACAAAAATTTTAATTGGGATATTCTATCTATCTATATAATATTATAATTATCCATAAAACGGTCATCCAGGTACTTCATATTTATAAAAAAACTACGATCTTTACTGGGTTCAAATTCCCGCTGGATTACAATGTTATCATTGTAATAATGTTGTATTGGTTTATCGGTAGATAGCTAGCGAGTAGAAGATTAAAAATCACTTTTTTATTTATAACTCGCATATAACACTGCTCTAAGTAGTCTTTGAATAGTTCTAAATTTGCCAAATAAAATAAATCTATAGTACAGTGCAAATAAATTAAACACACGATAAACAAGACTTATAAATAAAACACACAACGGCAACGAGAGTTGTAGCATCACATCTTAAATAGGTTGCATTTCCTCCTTATAAACTCTTCAAAGAAAATGAACAATATTAATATAATGTTACGTGTTAATACGATACCATCATTTTCGTGTATCCAATAAGAGGCCCATTCTTTCGTAGGACAGGGTGTCACAACACCTCGCTTCAAAGTCTCACTCGGCCTTACAAGTGTCCATTAAGGAACCGAGACTGAATGTCGTGTAACCCTATACGTTTGACATACGGCAAGGCAAGGGCTCGACCAAAATGGACCAGATAATGATGTTTCTTTTACGTTATTCTTTTATTTTGGAAACGACGATGCAAAGGACGTAACTGAATTTTATGTGCCAAATGTATTATTTCCATTTTTTTCATCATTATCGCCATCAACCTGTATTAGTCCACTGCTAGATATACTCTTTAACCTCATATCGACCTCCACTTTCACATCTGGGAGGAGAGCACACTACTATAAGTACTATACGTGGTCTTCGTTCCAAGATCTTTCTCCCCATCTATCGTCGCGAACTATTTTAATATAAAATCTTCCACTGTTACAAATTATCTATACAGATAAAAAAATTGAAGTGTCTGTATGTAATATCAAAATTAAATTCCCATACCCAGTACACTTGATGTATATACGGTACTTATAACAAAAATACAATTTTTAAAATTTTTGTCTGTCTGTCTATTCCGGGTAATCTCCGAAACGACTGAACCGATTTGGATGGGACTTTTACTGAAAGATAGGTTATATTGCAAGGATTCAAATAGGCTACTTTAATGTAAGAAAACTAATTAGGGTTCCGCGCAAAAAGTTATAAACCCTCTAAATTGTGGACAAAATTACGAGTCATCGTATCGAAAGGGCCGCCCCCGCCTGCGATGTGACAAAAGTTGCTTTAAAGCAGTTTTATAAAAAAAATACTTGCGTACTTTATTGAAGTGTAAACTTCTTAGCCGCGTTAGATCTTATAGGTTCGCGAGATCGACATGCGCATCATGCGTCAGCGACAGCGTCATCAACATTCTTATCTTCTTCTATACAGATAAATACAATTGAAGTGTCTGTATGTAATATCAAAATTAAATTTCCATACCAGTACACATGATGTATATACGGTACTTATAACAAAAATACAATTTTTAAATTTTTTGCCTCTGTCTATTTATTCCGGATAATCTCCGAAACGACTGAACCGATTTGGATGGGACTTTTACTGAAAGATAGATTATATTGCAAGGATTCAAATACATTGATTTCAGCAAAATAATTAGGGTTCCGCGCAAAGAGTTATAAACACTCGAAATTCTAACCAAAATTACCATTGGTGATGACTATCATCACCATCACCGGTTTGATGGTGATTGTTGATGATGTTTTATTTGATTAAAAGCGGACGAAATCGCAAACAGCAACAGCTTAAAATAAAATACTATTCAAAGTTCCGTATGTATGTGTAGGTTCTATTACAAAATATAAACTGCAAAATATATTAAAACAGATGAACCCTTACTGATTCAATAGATTATCGATTCATACAAACAGCGGAGGTAAACGCCAAGCAATACTTTTACAAACAAGAACAAATACGAGGGAAAGATGCAATATCAAATACGAGAAAAGCTCGAACGTATGCATTGATATCTAATATCAATAATGTCGCTGCTATTCGATGAGTTTCTATAAACGGTTTGAACTAAAATGGCAATTCAAAACTATGGCCGTTTCTGAATAAATATGACTTTACAGTAGTGTGTTGATTTATTAAGATTTTAAAACTAAGATCATATTTTAAACTTTTTTATGAAATAGCTGAGAGTCCAAATACATCGTAAAAAGTACATAATATACCTGGTAATGTCGTAGAACGTATATATTACTTATAAAGCATGTTATGAAGGTTAGTTAGTTACTAGGCACTATTTGCCTCTAAATAAATATAGGACTAGAAATTATATCATAAAAATTGTAGTTTAAAAGTGGAAGTTGAAGCTAGAACCTGAACAATACGAGGTAAGCGTGCCATATGTGGTAATATCGTTTCCCTTCCTCTTCGTCTCACTTACACACAACACGTCTATGCCCCTGGCATTCACTAACTCACAAACAATTTTTCACACTCATTCCTCCACAAACATTCAGGGTGGCCAAACGGGCTTCCGCAATCCACATATCACATAAAATAATTATTATATTATTAATTTTATTATATTTATGTAACTATTTTATTTTAAATAATATTTTATCAGTAATATGTTAGGTAAGTAAGTTAAAATTAATTGAGTAATATTATAGATAAGAGAAGTATGAATGTCACTAAAATGTCCAAGACAGAAGTTACTTAAGTTATACGGAAGAGGACTATAATTTTCCATGTAAAAGTGCGTGACAGTATCGCTAAGTCAATTGAAATCGAAATATGTGTAGAGGGTGCACAAAGACCGATATCAACATGTTGACAATACAAAACCGTAACGTCTGTCTACCTCTTACTAGACATATGTGTGTACTTTTACATTAATATTACTTTTACATTGATGATAATGTAAACGGAAAAACGTAACAATACATATCTATATCAGCTACAAATAAATAAAATTTAACTTGAAATCGTCCGACGTCACGTCTAATAAAGTTTCATTCCATATATTTTCAATCAATAACCGCCATATCAATTTATGGATTATATATTAGGTGTCTAGACGAAAATAGCCTTGTGATATTACCAATTGAGCAATATAATAGAGAAAGTAGGTACGAATGCCACTAAAATTTCCCAGACAGAAGTTACTTAAGTTTTCTTAGAACTGTCTGAATTCCGTCTAGTCTAATTCTCTCTTTAGATCGAGTCCCTTTGAGTAACTTTTCACGTTTCTTTTTCAAGTGTATTTGATATGGCTTTAATAAGATGTATAATTTGCGTTCTAAGTTTTCATTTATAATAGCAAGTTAACGTTTTCAAACTTCAAATAACATATTTTTTGAAATATTCAACCGCGATTAAATTAGTAACTATAACGACAAAGTTTAATAAAAATAACTTAATGTAGTTTATTACTAAATTATTCGTAATAAAGCAATGCCAATAGTTTGCAGGAACTGTAACCGGAAAGCAATTACTATCTTCCAATATTTGAAATTCATCGACAATATACCGAGCACAAAAATTAATATAAAACTATAAAAAGTAAAAGTATTACGTAAACATAAACATTTTGAAATTAATAACGAACTAAGAAGTATTTCGTTGTAAGCGATTGTTGGTTTTAGTGAGTTATTAAATTTCTAGAATCGATTAATCCATCCAGAATTATATTGGTTCCAGATTCTGTTACTTAAATTAATTACGAAAATATTAATAAGAGTATGTAATTGTAATGTAATGTACAATTACTAAATACCGGCCATATAAAATAAATATGACTTCGTGTATTTTGCGCCAATATAAAAACAAAACCGACTTCAAAAAAACTATATTCAAAAACAAGAAATGCACTTAAAAATATAAAATAATTTTACGCAATTAAACATAAGAATC